>SSNP01000061.1:145240-156848 GCA_006937955.1 Pachypanchax playfairii
ACAAAAAGCATTTAGAAGCATCAGTTCATCTTGACTTGATTTTATGTGCATCTAGATGAGGTGGAACAACTGCTTGATACAAATTTTACTTTAACTGCAAGTTCCACATACAGGTAAATGCAGTTGTTGCTCTTCAAATGGCATAATATAAGACAAAAAGTACAAATAAACGAGGTGTCGAATATTTAAGGACAGAGAGATGAATCGGTAATATCTATTTCTGGGAATCATAGATATTAATCACTAAATATATTTAAAAGTTCAGTCATTTAACTTTCTCTCTGCACAGTTCGGCATCAAGTTTTCATATTAACTAAACATGAACTCACACTCTTGAGCTTTTATTTTGTACGTGATGATGATGATGATGATGATGATGATGATGATGATGATGATGATGATGATGATGATGATGATGATGATGATGATGTTTCTCGTGTTTCCTCAGGAGCGGCAGTGTCAGTGGGCTCACACTCAAACTGATCAAAGCTTCAGTCATGGAGATGCTCGACACTTTATCTGATGACGACTACATCAACGTAGCTCGGGTGTGTGTCAGCCTTATGTCATGATCACCATCAGTCCTCGTATCATCTGTCCACCTTTTTATCACCGCGTCTCCTCTGTTTCAGTTTAACGAGAAGGCTGAGGCTGTGGTTCCTTGCTTCAAACATCTAGTTCAGGCCAACGTGCGAAACAAAAAGATTTTTAAGGAAGCTGTGCAGCAGATGCAGGCTAAAGGCACCACTGACTACAAGTCAGGATTTCATTTTGCCTTCAACCAGCTCTTAAATGTAAGTGACTGACTGATCAAAGTAACTGTAACATTTTTATTGCACTGACCTTCTATGTGCATATGTGACTGTTTTTCAGAAGACAAATGTCCCACGGGCAAACTGTAATAAAATAATCATGTTGTTTACTGACGGAGGAGAGGACCGAGCTCAGGACGTCTTCATGCAATACAACTGGCCCAATAAAACAGTCAGTTCAATGATTCATCCCTCTGCTCAGAAACAAACTACAGTCTTTTATCTGTACCAACATTTAACCTTCTTTATCTCCAAGGTTCGAGTGTTTACCTTTTCTGTGGGACAACATAACTATGATGTCACACCTCTACAGTGGATTGCCTGCACAAATAAAGGTGAGCTGCGCTTCTTTTTAACTCGTTTGCGTCTGAAACCAAAAATGTAAAAACTTATTGTTGACACAAAACCAATCGTTTGGGTTTCTGAACAGGTTTCAGAAGCAACAACATAAGAATCCCTTCTGAAGCAAACTGATGATAAAGATTACAACAAAGTATTCATAGAGTTATTTATGGGACTGTGCAAAAATCTTTTACCATGCGGTTTATATTTTGCTTTAAAAGAGCCAGAGTTTTTCATAATCATAAAAACCCTTTTAAAGACTATTTTAATTGTAATAGTTTATTAGATATCAATCTAATAATTCCGAATGGTATTTTCTAATGTACTTAGAAGTTATTTATGTATGTTTGCATGGATGTATGTAGTCACCATTTATTATACTAAGTTGCTCTAATAGGACAAGTACAGCTGGTATTTTTTTAGGAATGTACTAAGTTCTCAGAAGTGTATCAATACATTTGGTGTTATAGAGTGAATTATTTTGGATGGACAAACAGATGGACAGACAGAATAACAGACGTGTGACAGAAATAACTCTTTAGTGTATTAGTAAAAGTTTTTCAGCTGATTTCTCTGCAGAGTCCTTAAGAAAAGTTTTTGTTGAGCCTTTTTTACATTAGTGTGAGATATTCAGTCTCCAGCTGAGACCTTCTGTTGTCTGAACTCTTTCTACCTCCTCACTGTAGATGCTCAGCCCCAGGGAGTCAGTCAAGGTTTGGACCTGTTTCCTGAAGGCCATTTTATTGTTGTTGGAAATCCAACAGCTTCAAACATAAAGCGAGAGAAGCTTTGCAATTGTATTTGAGTAAGGACTGGAGGATTGGACTTAGGGCATGACCTTAAGGTACACCTGTACCAATAGTGATGGTAGAGAAGGTAAGGGAGTTGCCAGGCAAGAGGTTGTTCACCAGCTTTTTTGGGCTGATGGAGTTAAAAGCTGAGCTGAAGTTGACACATTTTATTATTTGTGGTATTGTGGGTTTTTGAATAATTCTAAGGTGGACAAGAATCACGCACGAGCCAGGATCTCATCTGCTTCTCCAATTTATTAACAGGTCCCCGGGGATGGGATATACGATCATCAATCACATCTGATCACCAGTACTGTACAGAGCGCCATCCTGATGAAGTGATCACAGACAGGGCCTTATAAAGCCTCGATTTGTGTCATCAGGCACAAATGGAAACCAGATGTTTCATATCACTTGACTCAAATGCAACAAAACAAACTGACTGTTTACCTTCCCAGACCCACTTTCCCCAAAAGTTGGAACAGGGTTAGGGTCAGTTCAACTTCGGGCAGTTATATAAATGGTTACATAGATTTTACATAAAAACAATCTACAACAGTATGTATGGTATGAAAAAATTGCATCATCTGTGGATCCGTGACTTGCACTGGGATGATGGTGGAAACTGGCCAGTTGAAGTGACATGTTGAAGATGTGTATGAATACATCTATAAGCTGGTGAGCAACGTACCCTGAGACCCCATCTGTCCCTGATGGTGTGGTGATATTAAGTAGACCTTCCTTTGAACTGTCTTCAAAGTGGGAAGTTAATATACTGAGCTGATCTGACAGGGTGGTTCAGACACTGATACGTCATGGCTTGGTTTTATGTTAGAGCCTGATGTCACGCTGTGCCTCTTAGCTGATAGATATTATATGAAGATTTTCTTTTACTGAATTTTAGCATTTTTGCAGTTGCACTTATAGATGTATTTTAAGGAACAGATCTCCAGGTTTTCGGAAGCACTTTAAACATTCTTTCTGCACCTTGGTTTATTTTCCACCTGTTTTTTGTCTTCTTGCACCTGATCATTTGTATTAGAATGTGCTTTTCTCTGTTTAAATCACTTACATTAAAATCAACAAATCAGTGAAGGATAAAAAGAAAACTAATAGGGAGTTTAGGCTCCATACTTGACCCACAGATTACAGAAAACTGCACAAAGAACCAAAATTAAATTGTAAAATGTGATTCCCAAACAGCAGAATGTGTACTGTGTGTCCTAAAACTGTGAGAAAATGGAACAACTTCAGAAGAACTTTTGTAAAGGTCAAGATAAAAAGAAGAAAAATAAAACAGCAGATTAATAATATCTCAAATTCATCTTCTTAAGACATTATATAAATACAATAGAATAAATAAACTGACATTGGACCTACTTTGTCCTTCATCCTTCCTGAACCTCTGCTCTGAAGCATCATCTTAAATTATAATGATGGAAGGATAATTAGAAGAAGAAATAAACCTTGATGCAGGATAACTGAGAAAGTGACTGAATGTTCCAAATGGCATTTTCACAGCAAATCTTCAGGAGCTTGTCCAGCCAATGATTTTGGCACATATGAAAGCTGGTATTTAAATCTCAATAATGTTCCTATTTAGTCTTACTGTGTGTGAGATTTAAGTGTCTGAGTCACTCTTTTAGTGACATCTACTGAAATCTGGAATATTTATGAGCGTTGCTCGTGTGTTCTCTCTGAACTTACACATGCACTCTGTTTCTTTTCTCTCTATTTGCTTTTTTCCCCTGCATCGCTCGCCAGGTTACTATTTTGAGATCCGTTCCATCTGTGCTATAAGGATTAACACCCAGGTGGGTTTGTCTGGTTCCTCTGACACAGCTGATCCTCTCTCACTGCTTTTACATCTCCTTTCAGCATTCATTCCTCTCTGGAAAAGCATCCATGCACTTTCATTTCCCCCCGTGGCCTGATGGGGATGATAGTTGTTTTTAAGACGGTCGTGTTTGATGTTTCTGTTTGTGCTCAGGAGTACCTGGACGTTCTGGGACGCCCCATGGTTCTGGCAGGCACCGATGCCAAGCAGGTTCAATGGACTAATGTGTATCAGGATGCATTGGTAAGACACACAAATGCAGTGTGTAAATTAACAATAATAAAAATAACAATAATAGGTGCATTTTAAAATTTTTGCCTGAATTAATTTTTTTGGGCAGGGTCTCGGCCTGGTGGTGACTGGGACTTTGCCTGTTTTCAATCTGACCATGAATGGAAACTCACAGGTTGTAACACTTTTTAATCCTGCAAATTAGTTGGTTTATCTCAGATATCCCAGTTTTTCTAAAAGACTCTTGGGTTTTTGTGGGTTTTGCAGAACCAGCTGATTTTAGGCGTCATGGGAGTGGATGTACATCTCGACGAGATAAAGCGACTCACGCCACGTTATAATGTATGCATGCAGTTGTCACACTTTTATTTATTTATGTTCTTGACATAATAAAAAAGCAGATCAATATACAGTGTTACAGTATTACCTTTTATGTGTCTGAAATAGCTCGGGGCTAATGGATACATATTTGCTATCGATCCAAATGGATATCTGCTTCTTCATCCTAATCTTCAGCCAAAGGTGAAAAACTGTCATTTGTTTTCTTCACATTTTGTTTTATTTTTTACTTACTTTACATCCTGTACTTTATTCACCTTCTTTCAGCTTGTGAACCTCCCTGAACCGGTGACGCTGGACTTCCTGGATGCAGAGGTGGAGGACAACAACAAAGAAGAGGTGAACACTAAGTGGAACAGAAAATAAAGTTTTAGGCTCTGTGTGTCTCACAGCAACAGTCCTTTGTGTTTGCGTGTTAACATTCATATTGTTGTGGTTGAGATGAACTGATTTGTGTTTTCATTTTGCAGATCCGACGACAAATGATCGATGGAAGGCCAGGTGACATGCAGATTAAGACTCTTATCAAGTCTATTGATGAGGCAAGTCTTTAATAGCTTCCCTTTAAAGTGACTGAAGCTGTCATGCAGAACAAAATTGATATTTAACAGTTTCAAACCAGCTCTATATTTTACAATCCAGGACTTTATTATAGTGTCTTTGTGTCGTCTGCCGTCACAAAGTGTTGAAAGATCCAATTTAAAATGTATTTTTGGTAAATTATGTGTTTATACAACACTGGGTCATTTTTTTTAGTTTAAGAGTCTTTTAAAATTCCAAATGTCCAAAGAAAAAACTGATCATTAAGACATTACAAGAAAATTTGGCTCCTTGGGGGCAAAATCTGAAAAAGAGGAAAGGGGGAATACTCGAGACTTTTCCACTTTTCTGTGCACATTTGTTTGTCTGTAGCTTTTGACTAGTTCCTTATAACAGAGAATTCTCACATTAGAGTGACTTTCTTTGAAAACATTTCTCGTGTTCAGTGTTTAAAATTGCTTGAACACGTCAGTTACGGGACAGTTTTCTCACCACTAGGTTTCAGTGTGGACCATGTGATTTTTAATGCCATTCAGACGGCGTGTAAAACCAGCTCACATTGTTAAAGCAGCTGAAATTCATTATCTGTATTCATTACCTAAAGACAAAAGACTAAATATTTTATCTGACTTTATGAAGAATTGAACTCTCCTACTTTTATTCTGAAATGAGGGATTTTTGTCTCAATTTGTTTCAGATTTAAATGTTTTCTGGTTCTGTGGTTTTAATTCATCAGGATTTAAAACAGATCAAGTAGCTGAAATGGAAATTACTTGAATCTTGATTGTGTGTATTTGTTTACTGTTCTGTCAGTCAGATTGCTATTAAAATATGTGGGAAAAACTTTTAAAAAATCTTAGAAAACACCATTTAAAACAATTTTAAAGTCTGACTTCTTCATTTATATATATGAACATGTGTGTTATTGCAGCAATACATTGATGAAGTGTACAGAGGTTACACCTGGACTCCAATCAATGGTACCGATTACAGGTGAGCAAATCACAAATATAGACATGAAGGTGAGCGAGATTCCTTCACCTACTTTCCTCACCAGTGGATTTTCATGTCTTACAGTCTGGGTTTGGTTTTAACTCCCTACAATGAGTATTACATTCAGGCAGACCTGAGTGACGTAATGCTGCAGCTCCAGTGTGAGTACAGATATGTTCAGTCTCATAAAGATAACTAACAGAAAGAAACAAAGCATCTCTGCTCTGTGTGTGTTGTAGATATGCAGTCGTTGCTGCCCAGTTCCTTTGAATCATCAGGACACGTCTTTCTGGCTCCAAGGTGACCAGCTTTTTAGTCATAATTTCACTTTAATTAAAAAATCCAAACAAAACCTGTTTTATTTCGGATTTTCTTTCTGCAGGGAGTACTGCAAGAATCTGCAGCTTTCTGACAACAACACACAGTTTCTGCAGAACTTTCTCTCTCTCATGCTCGACATCTCCCCAGAGTCTGATGAATGTGAGAATGAACTGTTAGTTATTCACTCTGTTTTAGACACAAACAGGTTGAATAGTCAATCTTCTCTTATTTTAAGGTGACCAAGGCCTCATCCATAACCTGATCCTGGACTCCAGGATTATCGGTCAGCTTGCTTCGCGTGTATGGAAGAACAAAGACCTGAACGCGTGAGTCAGCTGGTTGAATATTTACACGTGTACAAATATGCTAATCACTATGGCAACAAAACTAAAGCTGGCTGTTTGAAAACGACAGGTACGGCTTCCTCGCTGTATTTGCCTCCACAGATGGAGGAATAACACGAGTTTTTCCCAACGTGTGAGTGAGATTAGAAAACATTCTCATACATGCAGACGGCTTTGGCTCTGCAGAAAGATGTTGACTCGATGTTTCTGTTTGCACAGAGCTGCTGAATTATGGGATGAAGATCCTGAACCTTTTAATTCAAATTTCTACCGACGAAGCCTTGACAATAGAGGTTACATGTTCAGACCTCCTTTGAGATCCTGTGAGTAATGCAGCAAAAACTTTCAAATGTACTAAACTATGTCTCAGTTATTTAAGTAATTGAAAATGTAAATTAAGTCCAAGCGGAGGACATTTGAAGGTACTAATACTTTTTCTACTATTTGTGTTTGCTTTGTTGGGGTCTGTGAAGCCTGGAGCTGTTGGTAAAATGTTTTATTTAGGAAAGTTGGAGGTAAATTTATGCGTGAAACTTCAGTATAGGATAAATTATTTACAACATGAAACAGTATTTCTTGGAAAAACGTTAAAAAATGTACGCCCCATGGTGTTAATTTTCACAATAAAGGTATTTGTGGAATTTTATGAATTAATTAATATTATGAAGTCATTACGAATTCATGAATTTTATAAATTCTTCAGTCTATAAATGTTCCTCCAGTCATAATCTAATTTCACACAGATGATTCTCAGACTCACAAAAGACATTGTCCTGTTTGGTGGACAATGTGTTTTTGGAAGGACAAAAACTATAGAGGTAGTTTCAGGAACTCTGTGGTACTTTTTAATATCTAAACAGAAAAAAAGAAAGACCATGAATGGGTGACAACAGTTTATAGATTACAGATGAAAGGCAGGTGAGTGAGGAGCTGAAAGCTGAGATAACCGAGGACATATAGAGACTAAAAATTCTACAAGAATAATTCAAGACATAATTATTAAAATAGCTCTGAACCATAAAATTAAATATTAAATGAAGACGACTTATAATTATTTTCTCCTTTCTACAACCTTAAGCTGTTTTCATAAATGAAAGTGAATTGATTTTTCCAGAAATGGACTGAGGTCAGGACCTCAGGACCTTAATTGGACATATTGTTAGTTAAAAGCTCCTGTTTAGCTCCAGCATGTCTCATCAACATTAAAAATGTTCACACATTCTTTACTCTTGTCTGTTTATCATTTTATTGATGATTTACTCCGTAGTTGTGCTTCGGTTTTAAGGATCAAACACCGTGTCTGAACTCCAGAGTTAATGTCTTTGTTTGTTCTGAACAGCTTTTGAGAACCTTGATGCAGCAGAAAACGGCACTGTTGGAATCCTTGTTAGTTCAGCTGTGGAGGTTAATTTAGGCGGCAAACTGCTTAAACCTGCAGGTAGGAACGGTTTAAACAATGAATTTGGGGACTCGTTTGAAAAGTTGAACTCTTTCCTGTGTTAATTCTTCTGACTCTCTTGTTTCTTGTTTCGTTGCATCACACAGTGGTTGGAGTGAAGCTGGACCTGGAGGCTTGGGTAGATAAGTTTAAAATTCTGGCCAGCAATGTGTCAGACAGTCGACAGGGCTCGCACAAGGTGAAACGCCACATCATTGGTTTTTATTCTTTAATCAAACTGTTCCAACTATTTCAACAGAAATCAACACCCACATGGTTTCTCACCCATTTTTTTAACAGTGTGGACCATCCCGAAGCTGTGAGATGGACTGCGAAGTGAACACAGATGTAAGGAATGTTTTTTTTATTTCTGGCTTACATGCATAGTTTGTAGCTGTTTGGCCAAAAATATCATCCGTAAATCTATTTATGATACATTATACGTTATTTATGGGGCCTATTTCCAGTGGTCACTGGGCGAGAATCAGGGTTACATCCAGGAGAGGTCACCAATGCATCACAGGACATCGAGATCAACAATCATTCACTTTAGAACATTAGTTAACCTAACTTGCATGGTTTTTGGTCTGTGGGAGGAAACTGGAGTAGAAAACTTTACACATGCACAGGGAGAACATGCAAACTCCACACAGAACGGTCCCAGGCGGGTACTAAACTAGCAACTTTCTTGCTGAATGCTCCACCGTGTGGTCACTCAGTAGGTGGCTGGATTTTCAAAACCTCTAAGACATTCTGTTATCACCTTTTTAAAAATCTTTAATGTTGGTGTCAAACTTTTGCTCTCTTTGCCCTTTTATTCACAGGATCTCCTGTGCTATCTCATCGATGATGGAGGATTCCTGGTTATGTCGAATCAAAGAGATCACTGGAAAAAAGTGTGTTATTGTGCTATGACGCAGTAAATATTCTTGTGTTTTTTAAATATATAATATATTCCAAAAATTCCAAAAAATATATTCCAAATCATGTTTTTTTTTCTCTGTTGTTTAAAGAAATAGAAAACCTCAGATTTAAAAACAAAACAATACAATACAGTGTGTATTCAAATCAGTCCCTTCATCTCATCCCAGATTGGTCAGTTCTTTGGGGACGTGGACCCTTTCCTGATGTACGCTCTCTACAACAACTCCATCTTCACTCGCCGGCAGTCCTTCCGATACAAGTCTGAATGTGAGGCTGTCAGCAGCAGCCAAACTGGAGCAGCACCGAGAGGCATCTACGTGGTGAGAGATGCAACGCTGACGATCAGCTGGAGTTTTTAGATGATGGTTGGATGGCAGCAGTATTCTTACTGTTGTCTTTCTGTGCAGCCATCTGTTGCAGACATCCTGAGCTTGGCCTGGTGGACATCCACAGTGGCTTGGTGAGAAAAAAACAGGACCTCTTTTTAATCTATCTATCTATCTATCTATCTATCTATCTATCTATCTATCTATCTATCTATCTATCTATCTATCTATCTATCTATCTATCTATCTATCTATCTATCTATCTATCTATCTATCTGTCTGTGTCTGTCTGTCTGTCTGTCTGTCTGTCTGTCTGTCTGTCTGTCTGTCTGTCTGTCTGTCTGTATGTATGTATGTATGTTTATAGATCGAAGCCCATTTCTTTAACATGCATCTGTTTCAGGTCTGTGGTTCAGCAGCTGCTGTATGGACTGATCTACAACAGCTGGCTCTACCAAGGTTAATTGCTCAGCATGTGTAGGACTGAATGCATAATCAGACTTTACCTTTAATACGTAAACATGTTGCTTTAAATGTTTAAACCAATTTAAAAAAAAAAATCTTCTAAACATTTTCTAACAAAAATATCTAGATATGAGAATATAACTGATTTTGTCTCATAGATGATGTCCTGATTGAGGGTTTTGAGACTAAAGTAAGCAGCTGTGTGACCATCCACAGCCAGTTCTACTTCACAAACACCACTAACTCCTACAACGTGCTGCAGGACTGTGGAAACTGCTCACGGTCTGTTTTTTTTTTTCTTTCTCGAGCATCAGCAAAAAATGTGTCTGAGTGCACATTGTGTATGAACTCTCAGGCCCTCACCGTTCATATGAAGGTAAGTAAACTATCCATCATCATCTCCAACAGGCTGTTCCACGCCAAGCGGATAGAAAACACCAACCTGCTTTTTGTGGTGGCTGAGACGTTGCCCTGCAGCTCCTGTGAGATTGAAAGTCTGACCCAGATCAGAAAGGAGTGTATCCTTTCTGTATTCATGTAAAACTGGGATGGTTTTATTTCTGATAAATGTGAACATAATATTTATCCTGTTTAGATGCTGTTGCTTTTCTTTAACTGGACTCAAACAGTTCAAGAAGAAAATCCATGCGAAGTTCTCAGTAACGCTCGATATCGTAAAGGCCCAACTTCCTGCTTTGACTACAGTGCCTTAGTAAGTCAACACCATAAGTAAACTGACTTATAATCTGCAGCTCATAATGGAACACTCTAAGGAGAAAAAATATTTGTTTTCCAATACAGACAGTAGCTTAGGAAACACTTCATTTCAAAATAAGAGACTCTGTGTTCTTTTCTTAAAAAAAATGTTTTAATTTCTTTAAACCGGAAAGCAGTTCATTCTAACATTGTGTGATTTACATTTAAAATTGAAAGTCCAACAACAGTTTTTTTCAAAATTATTGGAATAATTGACCATGTAAACATTAATTTAGTATCACTTTGATATCATTAGTTCAATAGTTATTTATGAAAAACTAGATTGAGTCAGATGGAAAATTCAGGTTTTCTAACAGATTATAAAATACAATCATGAGTATAGTCTAATCTGAGTACGAGAGCATTGTGCAAACTGTACAGAATGGTAGAACAACAACAGGTTAATAAAAACACTACTCAGCATAAGTATATTAGGTCAAACCAACAACACAGGTGCTGCTTGTAGATGTTTCCAAACACATTCATTCTGAGTCATAATCCGTCTTTGACATAGAAATTTTACAAGCTTGCAAAAATACTGTGCTAAAAGTGTCTCATTGTGAGCTGAGAATTAGGAGATGTAAAGAATGGAAACACCTCCAGAAGTAGACGTTTTTTGCCTCTAGATAAATAAATAAAATGATTTATTGTCCACTCTTTCTGCAGGAAAACACGTCAGAATGTGGACGAGGTCATTCTTTGCAGTCCTCTTTAGGAGTCCTGATCTTCATTCAGCTCGTTCTGCATCTCTTTCATCTCGCACATGAGCAAACACTCTGACATTTTGCATCTCTTCGGGTTTAGGATCAAATCTACTGGTCAGATCAAACAGCTACTGTGACATTCCTTTTTTTTTTTAACAACTCACAGTGCAGTCTGCTTTCAAAGAAAACCCCGGGTCTGCTCTGAGAGGGTTTTTTGTTTAGTTTGTTGCCTTATTGTGTTTAGATTTTTAAGTATTTCAGGGCTCAAGTACAAAAACATAAGAGAATGTGTAAAGCTGCAACAGAGCAAGCTAACGTTTCTGTTTTTCAAACGGGTTCAGTCATATATTTAAAAAGTGAGGCAGCCAAAAGGTGCTTTAATAATGTGGCTAGAGAATAAACATCCAGCTGATCAGACACAAACAGGTTCTAGTGGAAAAAATGG
>SSNP01000061.1:156858-169438 GCA_006937955.1 Pachypanchax playfairii
AAAAAAAAAAATCTTCTAAACATTTTCTAACAAAAATATCTAGATATGAGAATATAACTGATTTTGTCTCATAGATGATGTCCTGATTGAGGGTTTTGAGACTAAAGTAAGCAGCTGTGTGACCATCCACAGCCAGTTCTACTTCACAAACACCACTAACTCCTACAACGTGCTGCAGGACTGTGGAAACTGCTCACGGTCTGTTTTTTTTTTTCTTTCTCGAGCATCAGCAAAAAATGTGTCTGAGTGCACATTGTGTATGAACTCTCAGGCCCTCACCGTTCATATGAAGGTAAGTAAACTATCCATCATCATCTCCAACAGGCTGTTCCACGCCAAGCGGATAGAAAACACCAACCTGCTTTTTGTGGTGGCTGAGACGTTGCCCTGCAGCTCCTGTGAGATTGAAAGTCTGACCCAGATCAGAAAGGAGTGTATCCTTTCTGTATTCATGTAAAACTGGGATGGTTTTATTTCTGATAAATGTGAACATAATATTTATCCTGTTTAGATGCTGTTGCTTTTCTTTAACTGGACTCAAACAGTTCAAGAAGAAAATCCATGCGAAGTTCTCAGTAACGCTCGATATCGTAAAGGCCCAACTTCCTGCTTTGACTACAGTGCCTTAGTAAGTCAACACCATAAGTAAACTGACTTATAATCTGCAGCTCATAATGGAACACTCTAAGGAGAAAAAATATTTGTTTTCCAATACAGACAGTAGCTTAGGAAACACTTCATTTCAAAATAAGAGACTCTGTGTTCTTTTCTTAAAAAAAATGTTTTAATTTCTTTAAACCGGAAAGCAGTTCATTCTAACATTGTGTGATTTACATTTAAAATTGAAAGTCCAACAACAGTTTTTTTCAAAATTATTGGAATAATTGACCATGTAAACATTAATTTAGTATCACTTTGATATCATTAGTTCAATAGTTATTTATGAAAAACTAGATTGAGTCAGATGGAAAATTCAGGTTTTCTAACAGATTATAAAATACAATCATGAGTATAGTCTAATCTGAGTACGAGAGCATTGTGCAAACTGTACAGAATGGTAGAACAACAACAGGTTAATAAAAACACTACTCAGCATAAGTATATTAGGTCAAACCAACAACACAGGTGCTGCTTGTAGATGTTTCCAAACACATTCATTCTGAGTCATAATCCGTCTTTGACATAGAAATTTTACAAGCTTGCAAAAATACTGTGCTAAAAGTGTCTCATTGTGAGCTGAGAATTAGGAGATGTAAAGAATGGAAACACCTCCAGAAGTAGACGTTTTTTGCCTCTAGATAAATAAATAAAATGATTTATTGTCCACTCTTTCTGCAGGAAAACACGTCAGAATGTGGACGAGGTCATTCTTTGCAGTCCTCTTTAGGAGTCCTGATCTTCATTCAGCTCGTTCTGCATCTCTTTCATCTCGCACATGAGCAAACACTCTGACATTTTGCATCTCTTCGGGTTTAGGATCAAATCTACTGGTCAGATCAAACAGCTACTGTGACATTCCTTTTTTTTTTTAACAACTCACAGTGCAGTCTGCTTTCAAAGAAAACCCCGGGTCTGCTCTGAGAGGGTTTTTTGTTTAGTTTGTTGCCTTATTGTGTTTAGATTTTTAAGTATTTCAGGGCTCAAGTACAAAAACATAAGAGAATGTGTAAAGCTGCAACAGAGCAAGCTAACGTTTCTGTTTTTCAAACGGGTTCAGTCATATATTTAAAAAGTGAGGCAGCCAAAAGGTGCTTTAATAATGTGGCTAGAGAATAAACATCCAGCTGATCAGACACAAACAGGTTCTAGTGGAAAAAATGGAAAAAATGGTAAAAATGTACGTGTTTTTCTTTTTTGGTTTTGTGGTCACACAATGGTGAAAGATTCCTTTTGACTGTGCAGTTGTGATAACTGATAGGAAACACGATGTTTTACAGCAAAAAGCCTTGCATTTGTACGTTTACATTTTCTATGTATTAAAAGTATTTCCATCTTTTGTTTATAAGGAGAAAAGAGCCCCAAACCAGTAGATGTTTGAGCTTCAGATGCCCAAATATGTTCTCACTTGCTGCTGTTAGAAATGTGGCTTTTGTCAGCTCAAAAAGAACAAATTTCATTTATTGTATTAAATGTAATTCGTTTCATAGACAAGTGCAAATGAAAATCAGACAACACTGAGTGCATGCACAGAAACAGCTTCCTGCTTTGAGCTGTTCCACATGCTCATTTCACATCTTTGTGGTCATGTTGCAGAAACAACAGATCCAGAACCACATCATCTGAAAAAAACAGGAAAGGAGACCTTAAAGGCATACTATGTAGAAAATAATAGAAATAATGCGCGATAACCTCAAAAGGCCAGCTCTCCTTTAAAAACTGAGCCATGACTGTCTGTATCTTTGTCTGTTGGCTAATAATACATCAATTAGCTGACTGACAGCTCACAGAAATCTGAGGGGAATCCTCTAGACTGTTTATGACCTGAGGCATTTTTGCATTGTTGTGCTTGAACAGGAGATTATCCAGTCATAGGAGGTGAGATATGAACCAGTATCCCCTTCTGCAGCGTCTGAAAGAAAACAAAACCTTGTGTGTGTTGAGCAGCTGAGCTTGAACAGGAAGAATCAAGCACATGTTCACCAAAGCTGAAAGCCTTCTAAACCACAGCTGTGTGTTCAGTGTAGATGTGCACGTCCCTTCTGAATATCATTCCATTTTAGAGCAGAAATACACATTTACAATATTAATTTTCTACTTGAAGCTACAACGTTAATCATTACAGTTTATCAGACTCTGGATTTCCACTTGCATAAAAACCTAAAAACGAGTTATGCATCAACATTTAGTAGCATTTGAAACATTGTTGGCAATAAAGAAATGAATTAGATTGTTTGTTTCAGTATTAATATTTATTAAATTGATGAAATTGAGAAGAGTAACTCCCATTCAGTGTTCCTGATGTTGATTATAAGCACAAAACATCAGTTCTTTGATTGACGGGAAGCTTTTCACCATATTTTTATAAGCTGGATTGCCAATATTTTGTCAGATTGGGATGCATGCACCGATGTACGTATGCTTCTGTATGAGGAATGTAACTTTTAGACAGCTTTTGATGTTTTAAATATATCAATATGCTCTGTTTTTTTTTTTAAACCTCTGTATGGATTTCTCCTATAGAAGGCGACTCAGTGTCACAGAGAATTTCTGTTTCATCATGTGAAGCTGATCTTAAAAGATGTGACAACAGAGGAAAAAACGATTGGACAGACAAAAGCAACAGTAAAAAAAGCTCAGAAACATTTTCATCTTCAGTGTCTTTTAGCATAAAAAAAAAACGGAGGTAGAAGAAATAAAAAACAAACTGTTCCACTCGTTGATTTTCTTTCAAAATAAAAGCAGAGTTACTGTTACAGAACGCAGCGAGACACAATGCTAACAGCATCATTCCCTTCTTGTGCATTCAATATAGAACTAAACACAAAATCTTAGCTGATATTTTTAAAGAACTTTTTGTAAAAGTGGATGGCATTTTTGACTTGTTATCCTGTTAAAGGGCCGCTACGATCAAAATCTGAAGGTAGTTTTGTTAGAAGTAAAATACTTTCTATGACTAAACAATATTTTTGCATGATGAAACAGATTCTCAGAGAAATGACAGAGCCTAACAGTGGAAGAACCTTTACAAATCTGAGTGTCCTAGTGTGTTGAAGCTACAGCAACACCTCTCTCTCTCTCGCAGTGATTCGTTCACACTTGTAATTTCGTCTCGTCACTTGATTCGGCTGCAGACTTAATGGGGTTATTTTAAAACAAATCTTTTCTGATAAAATATTTGTAAACAGATGTTTATGTCATTTGCCTGGTGTTTCAGCCTGCAGTGCCTTGTTGCACTCATTGTTTTGGATTGTAGGAACATTTTGGATATGTGGACATTCATCCTGCAGGTTGTGTATTTGAGAGCTGCAGCGATGCTGCTATAAAAAGACTCCTCGGTGTGGGAGAAGATGCTCATCTTGAACATTTTTAAACAGATGTGAAGGCACAGCAGAGTGCTGAGCTGCAGACCTCTCTTCCTGCCATCTAATGGACAACAGGAACCAACTCTGATGGCCTCCTGCTTTGTGTCACTTATTTCTACTCTGTGGTTCAAGACACTTTATCAGAAACATGTTTTCCTGTTTGGATTGAATGAAAGAATGAATGTTTACTTCCACTTTACCTGCATTTCCCATGTACCCGAGCATGACGGGACCTGGAGAACAAAGACTTCAGCTCAAATAAGACCTGCAGAATTTAATTAAGGTCGTTACAGAAACATCACTGCTGCATTCGAAGGATTTTGAGGATGCAGTTTAATATTTTACCACTTGTTGTTCTGTTTTTCTTCCAGTACTTATTTGCATGATATTTTGAACAGATACAGTATGTGTACATAGTCTGATGAGAATTTTACATTCCTCCAGCTCCTAAATACTGCACGTGGAAAGGAGGAGGCTGCGAATGAAGCTGAAAGTTTGACTTCAGTGAAGCCTACTGTAACCGTTTGGGTTTGAATTTGGGTCTTTTGCAGCAAGTGAAAGCACAGAGAAGTTTAAAATTATAAGCAACAAACTGCCTGAATAAATTTTTATCGTTTATTTAGGAAAAAAAAAGATCTATGATCCATGTAAAAACCCTGAAAATATTTTACCTATCTAAAAGATGTGTAACAAATATGGCAGTGGCACATATTGGTATGGTATTACTTTATTTTTATTCATTTTTTCATTATTGAATATGTTTCTTCATTTATTTATCTGAGTGTTGTTGTTGATATTTGTATGATCATAAAGGAAGTGAATGTATTGGAGGACATACGAAGCGGTTTACATATAAAAACAGTATCAGTTTGGGTAAAAAAGGTGACAACATCCTGTTTATCTCCAAATGTTTTGGCTGTAATTTTGCTTTTCATTTTGCTGTTGATGTTGTTTACCTGAAAACGCTTCCTTTCTTTGTGCCAGTCTCCAACGCCACCTCACTTTGTACATATCATGTGAAGCAGAAGAAGAAGGATAAATTTGTAAAGATTTTTGTCAGTCTTATCATAAAATGAATATTTAAATGTTTATATCTTTGGTGATTAAATGCTATTGATATTTTTCACTTCAGCTTTGAATAGTTATTGTTAATTTATAAACTTGCTTGTACAAAAACACATTGTGTAACTGGTTATCAGGGCAGGGCCATTAATATGAAAGCGTTTAGTGTTAGTATTACACTCTGGCTGTAATACAGACCATTAGTGCCATGAATTAGACTCAGAATGCCAATAAAAGATTTGGCTAATCTGTTTAAAAATAGCAGCTCACAGAAATACAGCAACCTCTGGAATGAGAGCCATGTTTTTATCTCTGTGTTGTGGTATGGTCGGTAGTTGTTGAGAAGCCTTCATCAGTGTGTGGAGGGGACTGGAGACATTGTGTAAGAGAAGCTACATGGACAGCTGGGAAAGCCGGCACGTGTCTGAGGGAGGATGCACAACATGCAGTGTGCTGGAAGACGGAATCTGGGCCGCAGAGCCCTCAGCCAGGCAAGATTTGGGACAAGATTTAGAACAGAACAACTATGTTGATGCTTTTTCTTGTCCTAAATGGATGGATTATTTTGATTTAGCTGTTTTTGTTTTAAAGATTAGCTCATTTCTGAAGCTGCATCTCTGATTTGGTTGGAAGAACCAGAGTGTTGTGGATGTTTGTCATCAGAGTTTTTATCAGATGTCAACCATGGAGTCTATAAACACAAGCTGACGGTATACTGTTCATATTGGGCCACACAGATTGCTGAGATCAACAGGTTTACCTGCAGTTTAATAAAAAGGACAGCAAAAATTTGAATTATCTGACCAGGATTTTATGTATCAGGCTCATTAATACTGAACTAATCATCTGCAGAAGAAAAGCACTAATCAGTGATTATAATAAACAGACAAAACTGATTAAAGAAGGTAGAATAAAATCATTTTAAAGGGAAGTTTTCAGACATTTCATTCCTTAGAATGATTTTATGTTTGTATTTAAGAGTTGCATTTCTCACTAATCCAAGGCTTTAAATGCTGTTCAAGCCAAACCTTTATCTCCACACAGCCATTGCCACCAGGCTTAACATTGTGCACATTCATCTCCTTCCATCACAAACGACCTACAGATAAAAATAACACCCCAACAACAGAATCACCTAACAAACATACCTCCCTGCCATGTGTCAAATACTTGGAATTTCTTTATCATGCAGACATCTTTCACTACTTACTGTCAAGTTCAAAGTCAGTTTCGGTTCTTTCAAATCCTCCTCGGTTTGAACTGATGTGCTTTACCTGTATGTAGCTTCTAATCACAGATAAAAACACATGATTTCTTCATTTAGACTGAATTTGACACAGTATCAACCCATTTCAGTTCAAAATTTGTGTCAACCAGAGGAGATATCCATCAGGAAATAGGTTAACATCCCCTAGAGGAAAGACAACTCTTTGACTCGAGAAACTCCGGAGTGGACAGCATTTTTAGCTTCAGTGATTCTATAAAACAGCAGTCACTGCAGCCATCTGCTCGCTGTAGTTCAGTTTGAATATGTCATACATTCCCTCCAGCAGGCCCAGTGCCATGTTACATGACTTGAGGAGCAACGCAGTCTTATTTAGCTCTGATATCAAACACCATCAGCATTCACAGTTTGATTCCCATTTTATTGAAATAAATAAAATATATATATATTATCATTTATATAAAATATGTTGGATTTATTCAGACAGACTGTAAGACCCCCTCCCTCATGAGGAAAGAGAACCCAAACAGATAAGAGGACGTCATCTGGGTAAAACCGATTCTTATTATCAGTTAATCAAATAGAACATGTACAAGCTGTTTTAGCATCTGGTGTTACTTGTAACTACTTTACAACATATTTATGAGCTTTTCATATCTGACTGAAAATTAAGTTGTTTTGTTTGAGGACGTACATCTTAGTAAAACAGAGAGACAATGTTCCTTTGGTTCCACATTAGATGATTCCAGTCTTTTTGTTTTATTTTCCATAAGTCAAATGGAACTTAAAATCCTTTTGCTATTAAAAAGAAGCTAATATGCTAATATTCTTGGACAGCCTGAATAAAATTTTCAAGCTTGTCTCCCTTTGCCAGTAAACAATCTGCAGCCAATTTCAAATCTGATGCACAACCATGAGAGTATATAAGGAAATTAGGTTTGACAACGTAGGGTCGTCCAGCTGGTTACCAAGCAACTTCACTCTAATGAAGGATGTCAGAAATTAATTCATTACTCTCTGTATTGATTAATTCAACCTTTTCTGATTAGTGAAAATGTTGTAAATAATCTGGCGTAAACATGACAAAATCAGGTGTTTTGAGTGTTTGAGCAAGAAGAAACATCAAAGTTTTAAGGCATTAAAGGTTTTAATATTTTATTAACTGATCTACAACATTTAATGAGAGAATTTGAATGAAAACTCATATTTTATGATTCTCATTTCGTCTCTCAGGTTTTAGCTTATTCTTCAGACTCCTTTGCCTGAAAAGGTAAAAAACAAACAAACAAACAAATAAATTAATGAATACATGTTGAAAAGCTTCATCTAATGAAAAACGTGTAGTTATGCAGCACAATTTACAACTACATATACATTCAGAACCGTGCAGTAGCATCGAACACGTGGTAACTCACAGGATGAGATGTTGTTGTAACTTGAGCTTTACTTACTTTTCCGACTTCGCGACTCTTCACCCTCAGCTTGTTGACCTGAGACTCAGCGATGTCGGCTCGCTCCTGAGCTTCCTCCAGCTCGTGTTGCACCTTCCTCAGTCTGGACATGTGAGTGTTGGCCTGCTCCTCCTGTCGGCAGATTCACAGCAAGTTAGACTTAGAAGACATAGAAGAAAAACTTACATATATTTCTGTGTTCCGCCTGCAACCAACGATCATGTGACTTACAGCCTCCTCAGCTTGTCTCTTGTAGGCCTTCACTTTCAGCTGCAGCTTGTCCACCAGATCCTGCAGTCTGGCGATGTTCTTCTTGTCCTCCTCAGTCTGCAGGTTACATGAATAAACCAGAACGTTTTCAGTATGTGCTGTCATGGGATGATCAACTAAAAAAAGGAAACAGTTTCCAACCTGATAGGTGAGCTCCTTCACTCTTCTCTCGTATTTGCGAACACCTTTGACGGCTTCAGCTCCTCGTCGCTGCTCACATTCGACTTCAGCCTCCAGCTCACGCACCTGATACATAAACAGCTTCTACTGTGAGCTCAAAAATGAAAGAAATATTTGAGTTCAGGCTAGTTAGGAAAAAAATATGCATCTTTACCCGAGCCTCCAGTTTCTGGAGCTGCTTCTTTCCTCCCTTCATGGCCAGATTTTCAGCTTCATCCAGACGGTGCTGCAGATCCTTCACTGTAACCTCCAGGTTCTTCTTCATCCTCTCCAAATGAGCGCTGGTGTCCTGCTCCTTCTTCAGCTCCTCTGCCATCATTGCAGCCTTGAATAGTTTGTTTTATTTCAGTAATTGTGGTAAATAAACATGGATAAATAGCTTCTAATTGAGATGACTCACATCAGTGATGGCCTTCTTGGCCTTCTCTTCAGCGTTTCTTGCTTCCTGAACAGCATCTTCTACCTCACCTTGGATCTGAACAAGGTCAGCTTCCAGTTTCTTCTTGGTATTGATGAGACTGGTGTTCTATAATAAATGAAATGACTGTAAAACCCCATGTGTTCAGCTTAATCACAGCAGGTAACCTGATTAGCTTCTTAGATAGACACCTGAGAATGCAGCAGTGTAACTCGCTCACTGGCATCAACCAGTTCTTGTTCAGCCACTTTGCGGCTTCTCTCAGTCTGCTCGAGTGCAGCTCTCAGCTCCTCGATCTCAGCCACCATCAGATTGTTCCTGCGTTCTACCATGGCCACCTGCTCCTTCATGTCGTCCTGGCCTCTAAGAGCGTCATCAAGATGAAGCTGGGCATCCTAAAATAAAAAAAAATATATATGTATAAGTGAATGCATTTCAGTACTTTGAGAAAGTATATGCTGTGCATGAAAGGTCTCATTGGTTGTACCTTAAGCTGTCCCTGCACGTTCCTCAGCTGTTTCTGAGCTTCAGCTGCCTGGCGGTTTGCGTGGCTCAGCTGAATCTCCATCTCATTCAGGTCTCCCTCCATCTTCTTCTTGATTCTCAGAGCATCGTTCCTGCTCCTGACCTCAGCATCCAAAGTGCTCTGCATGGACTCAATCACTCTCTGGCTGTTCCTCTTGATCTGCTCAATCTCCTCGTCTTTTTCTGCAATTTTCCTGTCAATTTCACTCTTAACTTGGGTGAGCTCCAGCTGGATGCGAAGAATCTTGGATTCCTCGTGCTCCAGTGTGGCCTGAGAACATGTGAAATTGTTGTTAAAAACGACACAAATTTTGTATCACTGCTCGAGATTTCAGTTTGCTGCGAGTGAGATTTAAAGTAAGGAAACAGAGCACAGCGTTACCTCCGCCTCCTCCAAAGCCGTTTGGAGCTCTGATTTCTCACTTTCCACTGTCTTCTTCCCTTTTTCGAGCTCATGGATTGTTTTTCCAGTCTCTCCCAGCTGTTCAGTCAAGTCAGAGATCTCCTCTGTTAAAACAAAACATCAGCAGAGAAGGAAAAAATGATTAGTGATTGTTTGTTTTGTAAAATAAGAGGATCAAAAACAGCATTAATCATCTCACGTTGAAGGTTCTTGTTTTCCCTCTTCAGGGTCTCCAGGTGGTCCAGAGCTTCTTCATAAGAGTTCTTCATCTTGAACAGCTCAGTGCTTAAAGAGCGAGCCTCCTTCTGAGCCCCCTCCAGCTCTGATTGGCTCTCCTCATACTTCTGCTTCCACTCAGCAAGAACCTGAAGGAATAAAAAACATCAGTTGTTCTCTTTCTTTTGCTTTTTGATTTTTTTTTTTATCCCAATATTAAATATTCTGGAGGGCTTCAGATTAAATGCTGCACCTTGTCAAAGTTCCTCTGCTTCTTGTCCAGGTTTGCAGCCAGAGCATTAGCTCTCTCCACGTCGATCATCAGGTCCTCCACTTCACCCTGCAGTCTCTGTTTAGTTTTTTCCAGAGATGCACACTTTGCGTTCACGGCCTCGATGGATTCCTCTGCGTCCTGAAGACGCTGGGCGAGCTTTTTCCTGCAGAAAGGTTGGATTTTCAGAATTTGTGTTGTAACTTAAAGTCATTACAAATGCACAGCTTTAAAACTTCAGCCTTACTTTGCCTCCTCCAGCTCCTCAGTACGCTGAATAGCATCAGTCTCATATTTGGTTCTCCACTGAGCCACCTCGCTGTTAGCCTTAGACATTGCACGCTGCAGCTCAGCTTTGGCCTCCTGCTCCTCCTCATACTGCTCTCGGAGCAGATCACAGTCATGACGAGACGACTGAACTGCATGAGCCAGAGCGTTCTTGGCCTACGGTCCAGACAGGAACAAGACAGATATTTCATACTCTTGACATGTTACTGTGTTTTAGTCTTTTACAGCAGATGGTTACCTTCACTTCCTCCTCTATGTGTCTTTTCAGCTCTTCAATCTGTTGTGTGTAAGCCTGTTTTCCTCTAGTCAGCTGAGACACAAGAGCTTCTTTCTCCTCCAGCTGCCGAGAAATTTCACCTATTCGAGAAAAAACAAGATGTGAGAGAATCTGAGATTCATCATCAGGACAGAAATCTGTCTTGCAAAACAAAAGATGTGAGCTGTGAGGCCACAATATAACTTGTCAGGCTTTTTTACCCACGTGGATCAAATCCACAAACACTAATGAAACAGTGTTGTTGTATCTGCTGGCTGCAACAACCATTAATGATTTGCTGAAGCAGATTTGATATTTTTCTTATAAATTGAATTTCGTACCATTTTCAGTTTGGAGTCGTGCTTTTTGAGCACTGATATCGTTCAGTTGACGAACATTCTCCTCATTCTTGGCTTTGAGTTCACTAAGCTGATCCTCCAAAGTCCTGCAGATCTTCTCCAGGTTGCCCTGATGAACAGAAGACTTCAGTCTTCACAAAATCCCAAGACATTTAAAGACATTAAGAGCATGATGTTGTTTTACCTTTCCTTTTGCAATAGCCTCCATGTTGCTTGAGAGGTCATCGATCTCCATCTTGTATTCACTTTTCTCTTTCTCCAGCTTCTGTTTGACTCTCTGGAGGTTGTCGATCTGCTCTCCCAGCTCTGCCACGCTGTCCGCCTGCTTCTTACGGAGAGCTGCAGCGGTGGCCTCGTGCTGCAGGGTGGCTTCTTCCAGATCCCGGCGCAGCTTCTGAAACTCAGCCTCACGCTTCTTGTTCATCTCGATCTGGGCTGCAGTTGCTCCTCCAGCTTCTTCGAGCCGCTCGCTGATCTCTTCAAGTTCCCTGGAGAGATCAGACCTCTGCTTCTCCACTTTGGCCCGAGCAGCTCGCTCAGCCTCGATCTCCTCCTCCAGCTCCTCAATACGAGCCTAGAACAAAGAAAAAGGTTTAAGTGATCACATGGAGAAGATCTTTAAATGTTTTCTTGGTACAACTCAAGCTTCTAATTTTACCTGAAGTTCCTTTATCTTTTTCTGTAACTGAATTCCAAGAGTTTGCTCATCCTCAATCTTGGTGAGGAGTTGATTCATCTCAAAGTCTTTTCTGAAAGAGAAAAAAACGTTTGGAAGTTTTTTCATGAAGTTTTCTTATGGAAATTTCAATTGTTAAGTTATAAAATAGAATCTAATCCATACTTCTTTATCTTCTCATCAGACTGCTGCTTGTCATTTTCCAGATCCATGATGGACTCCTGAGCCAGCTTCAGATCTCCTTCAAGCTTTCTTTTCGCTCGCTCCAGGTCCATACGGAGCTTCTTTTCTTGCTCCAAAGAACCTTCAAGCTGTTGAAGGTAAAAATGTTTCACACTTTCACCTTGTAGGTTTTCATATTCTGGTTGTCAGAGACATTGTTTTTGGACTCACATCATCCACTTGCTGCTCCAGTTTGGTCTTGGCCTTCGTCAGAGTGTTGACTTTGTCTTCCTCTGCCTGCAGATCATCGAGGGTCTGCTGATGGGCCTCTTGGAGGGCTTTCTTCTCTTTTGTTAGTTTGGCAATGGTCTCATCTTGAGAAGTCATTTCCTCAACCAGGTTTTTAACCTAGATTACCAAATGAAAGAGTTTTAATATTTTGCAGACAGAGGAGACTTAAAAAGAGATTCAGATCCAACCTTGTTTTCAGTGGCGTGTTTCTCCTTTTCTACTTTGGCCAGAGTGAGTTCCAAGTCATCAATGTCCTTCTTTAACTCAGAGCACTCGTCTTCAAGTTTCCTCTTCTTCGCCGTCAGCTCAGCATTGATCTCCTCTTCATCCTCCAGTCTCTCAGACGTCTCTTTGACTTTGGCCTCAAGCTGGATTTTTGCTTTAATGAGCCCCTCACATCTTTCTTCTGCATCTGCAAGGTTTTCACCCTCCTAGATTTGCAAGGACACACAAATGAAAAAGGTTTAGTCAGCTTTAACACCCCAAGCACCTTAAACAGTAATTC
>SSNP01000061.1:177538-190613 GCA_006937955.1 Pachypanchax playfairii
GGTTTTAGACTTCAAAATGCTGCATTATTTTACTGTTTTAGTGGAAAAACTTCATAAGGTACAAAAATGGACCTGGACTACAGGGTACACCCCCAGCGACAAGAAGGGTACAAATTCCTGTCGCTGGGGGTGTACCCTGTAGTCCAGGTCCATTTTTGTACCTTATGAAGTTTTTCCACTAAAACAGTAAAATAATGCAGCATTTTGAAGTCTAAAACCAACATTCTGAAACATAATATTGAAAATGATTGATGAAACTTAATAATATTGAGATTAACCAGCCTTGACCAGGGTTGCAGGTGCAGTTGAAATAGTACAAATTTGTACTTTATATTAAAATGAACACTCTAAGAGGCATTTCTGATCTTTTAAAGACCAATATTGTACTTTTAAGGGAACATTTAAAAAAAAATGTACCCATAGGTACAAAAATGTTCTTGTCTCGTACCTCGATTTCTGAGAGTGTACAGTCTTTAAAATGCCTCATCATAGTTTTTGCTTTCGACTCAATAGTACGGAGCGCCTAAGGGGACATGGGTGAAAAAATACTTTCGTGTGTGCATCAGATAGTATTTTGTATGCAGGAGTTACTTTTTTGTGCGCGTGAGAAAGTATCATGTCCTCATGTTGTTGTTTTGTGTAACATGTGGGTTTTTTTTAGCAAGAAGCTGAAACTAAACTGACTCAGTGTCTAAACAGAGAAACTAAATTAAATACAACACCAGATGTAAAATGATGGTTTAGACACTGTTGACAAATATTCAGTCACATCAGAGATGTTGTCTGTAGTGTGACAAAAGTAACATGCATGTAGTGGACATTAATGTTTCCCCAGAGTTGAATCTAAATTTTTTTTGGCATAAATATTTAAGAATTTTTATTCTAGAGTTAGTTTGTAATAATTTTTTTCCAACTTTTCAACTAAACTCAAACAATGACCTCAAACTAAATCACGTCCATTGACACATTCACATGTACAATTTCCTAAACTTAATAAATATATTCCCCAAGATTTTATTTCTATTTTAACACCTGAAGCTTGCAGTGCTCCAAAAACCCTAACGTTACAGTAGAAATATTAATATTCTAATATTGCTTTCGATTTTCTGTAAAATGATTCTGGGTCTGATCTGATTGGTTACCCTAACGAGTGTCTAACAGGAAGGACATTTTTGAAGTAATCGAGGGATTATTTGTGGGACAGTAAACTCTATTGTCCGATGTGGAATCTGGGGTGAACAGGTGATTTCGATTTTGGTCTTAAGACACTTGTGTTGTCTCGGGGGTGCGGATGTATTTTTAAACCCTTTCTTTAAATGGTCTTGTTGTGCTGCGTGCCCTGACAGATGAACTGAAGACAAGGCCGGGCATGAAGCTTGACCTTCCCCTAAGTCAAGTGTTTGTTCCCTCTGTGTGACAAGAAGGGGATCGTGTTATACGATGTTTAGTAGTTTGCATTCTTTCCTTGCTGTAAGATGACACTGAAATGGCAAAGAAGGCCCGAGGGCATTACAAGCTAAATACTGAGGACTTCACACCTGACAAAATAGGTCTACATATTCAATAAAAATGTGATACTTGATCTCTTATGCTCCCGGCTGTACTTATTTGGAAGAAACACAAATATAGCTGTCTCCTTAGCAATGCCCTAAGCCATTTGTTACAGCCTCGAGTCTTTTTGTGGAACAGCCTCTGATACAAAGCATTTGCATCCTCAGTTGTCTCAGTCCTCTGAATGTCGAAAGGGCAGCTATTCTTATGAGACTCCCATTTTCCATTCTGGTCTACTCATGCTTTTATTGATGAAAAAGGTTTTAGATTGTGTGATTTCTTGTTGTGTTTGAATGCAGCAGCACACCAAAGATTGTGTTAATTTGGGTGAAGTACAATAAATTCTATATATAGAACAATAACTTTTGCAAATTCTAAACCTTTTTGATCAGTGATAGATAAACTTAGTTTTCTAATTAAAATGTTTGGGGATATTCAATGCATTAAAATGATCCTTTTACATATTTATGCAAACATTTCTAAAGTTATAACTTCAACTAGCAGCATGTAAATGTTTCATTAGACTCCCTGTTCAAGAGTTTATATTATAACATAAAACAATATTAGTTGAAGAATAACTGACATACATCAACATCAGTGGTAATATTATTTAGTTCAAACCAGACTGGTCAGTTTTCTTCTTTATTTTCACTATTAAAAAGATAAGTCAGTAATTATACTCACAGTGGAGGATTTCTATCTCTGTAGGAAAACTAAGCACCAACATTCCAACAAAAATGAAATTAAACACAACGCTTTTGTAGATTCTGCCAATTTCAGAGCTGCTTTTGGCTTTTTGGTGAACAGATCAGAACGTGACTTCCTGCCAGAGAAACTGACGTGATGGTAACTACCTGTCAGTGTAACAAAAACATTCTCAGTAACACTAATATGAAACAACGCACCCAAAGAAAAGTTGTACATTTATGAGGATAAATAAGTAAATATGTTATCACTGCCTTGATTTAAAAACAATGCATTATGGGAGATTAATATTGCTTATGTTCTAATTTCCTGTGGCAGCTGGCTGTACTACAGTACTACTGCTTGGTACATAAAGCAGGAGCAAGTAGAGGAATTTCTGCTTTTTCTGTGTTGTTTTTAATGTTGACGTTTTATATAATGGTACTATATGTTTTATTAGCATCTCTACTTATTAAAAAATAATGGTTTTTGCTGCTAATTGTATAAAATTGCTGTTGGGGGGAGTTATTATACCCTCCAGTCACCACAGGAGGGAGGTGCAGCCCAGCAGCCGCCTCCTTCACCTCCTTGATGTTTTGACTGCTGGTTTATACAACCAAACACATCAAGGCTTCATCTTAAGTGTGCACAGAAGCCTCAGTGTGTCACTTCTCAATCTATTTTCATCCCAGGGACTCGACAGGGTGCAACGCGTGCTTTAAAGCCCATAAAAGCTGTAACCAGACAGGCAGTAAAAGTGTCATCATAAGGTGGAAATGTGCAGTACAAGTTGCTGGAAGGACTTTCACTAAAAGACATAAAAGACCACAAAGACGAATGTTGTTTTTCCTCTTTTTTCCAAATGACAGTCCAGGCTGTACATACATGAGGATTGGTGTTATTTCAGTCATTTATAAGCAGTATTTTAACTTAGCAAATTATTGTTAATTGCATTTGGATACTGTTTTTTGCCATTTATAAACTTGTATAGAAATTATCAGCAGGAAACATTTGTTTATTGCTTGTTTCAGGATTTTTAAATGAACTGTGAATCCCTATAAATCAATACAGAAGACAAAAGAATCCAAATGATAAAAGTAAATGAGTGTCAATTCAGATCTTAATATAAAGTAATTTAGATATCTTATTATATTATTCTGGGCCTGAGCCTGTTTGACCTCATGTTGAACCTTCTTGTATCTGGACAGATGAGTGTTAACTTGTTCAGATAGGTAAAAGTTTTGGTAGAGATGTTTTAAACCATCGTTCCAGCTGTATGCAGACCCCCAGTAATCAAATCCTGCTGTCACTGCTCTGTTAGCAACACATTTTAACTAAAGGTGTTACTACAGTCACACCTATTTATGTTGCATGTGTTGATACTTCACACTTACTGTGTTTTCAGACCGACTCTTGAAGGACTTCATGTTGAGCTGCAGCAGCTCCCAGATCTTAAAGGAAGGCGGTTGTCTTCATGTTGTCTTCAGTTTCAGGGGTCTCGACCTCTAGTCCTCGAGCGCCGCTATCCAGCTCCGACACACCTGTTTGAAGTTACTGAATTACTTCCTCATCATGTCAACACTCACTTGTTTTGTAAAACCTTTATAACCACTTCAGACTGCTCGCATTTTATTCCCTTAAAAAAAGAGATTAATTAAAAAACCAGCAGCAATCAAATAAATTGCAAAGATTAAAGAAATGAACAGAAACTAACAGCAAACACATCGGAATAATTTCACTGCCACAGATTATCTGAACATGATCTGGTAATCTCTGTTAATCTCTCACGTCGACTTTAGGTGACACTTCAATACATGTTTGTTGCACAACAAAATATATGTAAAACAGCAGTTAATTAGATGTGTTTAGAGTATTTAGAGTCATATATTAGTATGTTTTTGTTTTAACAGGGACTTACTCTGAACACTTGATGAAGTCAGAGACAAATGATGGTGCTTTCTGCCCTCTAGGGGTTTTAATCATGTTCTACATCCAAATATTCTTCTTTCATTTTCTCAAATAAATAATCTCTGATATTAATCAGTCAGTATCGACCAGAAAAAAGTTTTTAAACATGTAAAAATGAACTGTTTTGTTTGAATGTATCTAATAAATCAGATTCTTCGCTCTATGTTGATATTTACTGACACATTTTGCTGCTTCAGCTCTGACTCCAGCTCTCGAAACTTACCCAGAATGCATTTACTGTCCAGGTGAATGAAAAGAAGTGTAGAAATGGAATTATGACATCATAGCTTAGCTGATTTGTTTAAAATGAGTTATGAGGTCACCACTCTGTGCTGGAGACAGACATTAGAAAAAGTCAAATTAATAATTAAGAAAGTTGTAAAGAATAAAAAAGGACATACTGCATCCAGTTGCGTCTCGTTGCTCTTCAGAGACAGAGTCTCAGCTACATCAAGATGGAGCTGCAGGTTCTCCTTCATCCTCTCAGAGGACGTCCAGCTCTGGTGGTTCTTCATGAGACATAAAAAAATCTTTGGGTTAGTATGAACAAGTATTTACATGATTAAAGATGCATTTCCTGCATAAAAGAAAGACTGTAGCTCCTGCTGGTGATTACGCAGATGGACACAACTGTTGTTTTTTAAAATTATGGAAGTTTTTGCTGGAGAGTTTCTCAACTTAGTCGTCAGTCATCAGGTTGTTTTCAGTAAAGAAAATGTTTGATGTATTTTTTGTTTTCTCACTAACTGTGAAACTGTTGGCTGTTGTGCTGACTTCCATTTGACACAACTTTTACATGATTATAACCCAAAATCAGAGGAACATGTTTATTTTATATCGATGATGAAGATCCGTCCGTCCGTCAGTGAATTCTTATTTTATACTGAGATCTTTGGGCACCTAAATAGTAAATGGCGTGCACTTGTATAACGCTTTAATTAGGTCCTACAACCCTCAAAGCGCTTCACACTACAGTTATTTTGTCATTCACACGGGAGAGGGTAAGTGCTAACACTCACACAACCCAATAAGCAGATCGGGGGGCAACGCAGGGTTCAATGTCTTGCTCAAGGTGTCTTGCTCAACATGTGGCGGTGGATCCACCAACCTTCAAGTTGGAGGACAACCGCTCTAACCACTGAGCCACAGTCGCCCCACCTAGGAGAAGCCTTCCTATCAAGGATCTCTCAGCTTTTTCAGGATACACAGTCTCAGATATCTTCTACATTTCATCCCTACAAGTGGTATGGTCTTAACCAGTATAATAAAAAAACTAAACATTTATTAACTGAAACCAAAGACAAAAAAAATGACTGTAAAGATACAGTATGGATTCATGAAAATAAGATAATTGTCATTAAGAATGTTTTGTGAACACAGTCAAGTAATTCTCCATTTGTGCCAAAAATAATTGTAGCAGCAAGCAGTGACATTATAAGAATCGTTTCCTTGAGCTCAGGTTTAAGCACTTAGTAAAGCTAATTTAAGAATCCATGAAGGGCTTTTACACTCAGAAAAAATCACATGTGTTTTTAAATAATTCTCTGGGGGTGTGATTAAGTTACAACAAAAAATAACATTTGATATCTCTGCTCTTCTTTTACAGTCTTGTTAGGTTTGGAAACAAAAATAGCTTCAAAACTCTTATGTCAGCAGTTGATACATAAATATAAAGTCTCTGTTGACTATCATTGTATTATATGTTAATTTAATAGGATCAAATTACATAAGAAAAATACTTAAAACTAAAACACTTTACAGCCTTCAGGTCTGTGATCTATTACACTGTAAAAAAAACAAAAAAACACAATAAGCCACAAAGTCATGACACATTAAATCTCTGAGGAGCATTTCTCAGTTTGTGTTCATGTATAAATCTGATTTATGAGCCGTCAGTGCCAAATGTCTGAAAGAAGATGTTAACATAATTGGCCACCTGTTGACTTCTGCTTAACACTGTCAACACTTCTGAAAGACAAATATAGTTTTCAAATTCCTCAGGAGCAAATTTCTCTCCATGTGTGATGAGAAAAATTCACCTCTGTCCTCGTGTCATGCAGGCTGCTGTGTTTTCAAGTGAAAGTAAATTTCCTAAGTAAAAGTAAATTTTCCAGTAATTTGGGAAATATTACACAACAAGTAAAGATATATTTAAAAAAAAGAATACATAATCAACTAGATTGCATAACATGAAATAAAAAAGTAATTCCTTTATGGTAAAATTATAATTTGATTTGTATTAACAAAACGTTCAAAAGCATGAAACGGGTTATTTTCCATGATAAAGTGTAGTTGTTGCAATGGGCCACAAGGGGGAGACACTGCATGTCTACGTTTAAATTCTATTAGGTTTTGCAATTACTTAGATTGTCCACAAGGCGGCGCTGCATCAGTTTCACTAAGAGATGACTAAATGATTAGAAGAAGAGTTTTTGCTCATTTATAATTCAAGCTATTATGTTTTTTTCCCTCAAACTTTCAGTTTAAAACTTTTTTGTCAACCTAAACTCAGAAAATCCATAAATTTAATTACTAAAGTCTGAGTATTAGCACCATGAAAATTTCATAAATACAAGCAGTATACAAGCAAACAAGCTTGGCTCTGGTTAGCACATAAGCTAGCAACCAGTAGCAGCTGTCGAAAGACTCAACAACAACAGACTAAGGAGCTCTGTTTGGGTTTTACACCAATAATTATGTACAGATTTACGTTATTTATTGTTATTTGGGAAAAATTACACAGCAAGTATATATAAATTAAAAATAAATAAATTATTAACTAGAATGGATTACATGAAATAAAATACAATTCCTTTATTGTAAGAAAATTTTCATTTGATTTGTATTAACAAAACGTTTTTATCAAAAGAAAGAAACAGATTGTTCTCCATGATAAAGTGTAATTATCACAATGAACCACAAGGGGGAGACACTGCATGCCCACATTTAAACCGTATGACGTATTGCAGTTACCTAAAGGTTAGAGCCCCAAATTTCTATTCCGCGTTAGACCAACTCATCAACCAAATCATATCAAAAATACTTTATTAATCCCTGAAAGGACATTAAGTGTTGTTGTAGCTCAGTTCTTCTTCAGGGAGTCATTGTAGAAGGTTCTAGCTGTGGACAGGAAGGATCTCCTGTATTGGTCTGTGCTGCAGCGGATCTGAAGAATTCTTTGACTGAAGACACTCTGTTGTTGAGTTACTGTGTTGTGAGTATGATGAGGGTTCTCCATGATGATTTTCATTTTCCAAACTATTGTCCTTTGTCTCTTTCTTGAGCCAGGTTGTTGTAGATTTTGTAAAGGAGGCCAGAGTATGACCCAAAAGAGTCTTCCAGTTCTCAGTTGGTGGGGCTAAAGTTATCCCAAATTCCAAATATAATTTCGTTCAGGATTTTCCATGTGCGTTTTAGCCCAGATCTGAGAAATCTACAGGAAGTTATAAAAGGTTTTTTTTGTTTGTTTTGGCTTGAAAGCAAAGTTTGAGATTAAGTCACACCCAAACCATAAATAATCTGTAGAGTTCTTGAAGATGGTCAACTTCCTGTTGACTTCTGGTCATACCTTCAAGACTGTCCGCAATTATACAGCCTATCAACTGAACAAATTTCAAAGATGTACATGAAAAAAAAAATGTCTGTTTTTCAGTTTTTTTTGGGCTGTGTAACCAAAACTTCGGGTATGATCAGCTCCCCAAAAGTCCAGTTAAAGATGCAGAAGAACTTGGAATAATAATAACCAGAAGAAACAACGAGGATACAAAAGGCCTTCACACCGCCTTCGGTGCTTGGGCCTAAAAATCAACAATAAGATACTTATAATAATATAATAATTTTACCAAAAAAAGAACATCTGATTTAGTATTAAACGCCCGTAGGAGTGGTGAAGTGGTGAAATGCCGAGGGATTAGAGGCTGATGATGATGATGATAATATTAATGATGATAAAAAAGCTGGTAACATAAGTAGCACATTTGCACCTCTGCAACCCGAGGCTCCCTCTGGTGTTTATAGGACACCAGTGACCCCAACCGTCAACTTCACTAAACACACACACGTGTGACCGTCTGTCATTAGAGCCACCAGGAACTAACAGCTGCCAAACTTCTCCTTAAAGTAATGCAGAGAAACAAAGTTAATAATCTAAGACTCAGCATCCAAACCAGTGAATGTCAGTACACTTTTTTCTGATTTAAAACCAATTCTTTTGTCACAGGAGAATGCAAAATTTCATCAACGCATCTTTCTTACTGTTATCTTTTAAAAATATCACGTGTAAGTGAAAGACTTCACACCCTTTCACAGCCTAATCCCAGAGGTCTCCAGAAAGACAGACAGGTATCTCCAACCAAAAGGAAAAACTCAGAGCTAACTTTAACAAAACTAACAAGAAAAACTAAATGAACTAAAAGGTGTCCACTGATAATAAACTGATATTAACAAATGATATTTTTGTTAAGGGACAAATTAATCAGATACTGAAGTCAATATGCAAATCCTGGTTCCCAAACAAAACACATCAACGATAAAAACAAAGTTAAAAAGCTCTAATTTTGCCATTTAAGGTTTGATTCAAGTAGTCTGAACACATAACTACATGTGAAGTTTAAATACAGAAACAAGACCACCTGCAAAAAAATTCATATGATTTATAAACACACAAAACAAGGTCAAAATACACAAGAAACGTACTTACAATGTTAAACATAGAAGAAATAGATGGTATAAAAGTCTATCCATGCTGTTGGAGGCTGGTCCATATACTGGAATGTTGCTCCGCACTCACCTTGGTTTATCATCCTGAGCCCAGCTGTTGCTGTTTGACAAATAAAGAAATGGAAGGACCCACATCAAAGGCCATAAAACAATATGCCTCAGGAGCATGCGGCATTTTACTCCAGCATCAAAACAAGCTCAGTGCTATTTTTGAGTTTTCTCCTTATAAGTCAAGATTTGAGCGTAGGCATCATGTCACACATCTTCACTGAAGACAGAGGCCCATTATAAATATGTGGGTAAGCACTTCAGAATTTCTTTTTCATTTTAACGAGGTAAGTCGATCCAGTAAACTGTGCCTAAAGCCTCTTAACCCACTCTGGGATCGTGTGCCAGCACTGTGCTAAGTTCCAGGCAAAAAACTGGTTCATATTCTCCATCAGTAACAACATCAACATCATCCACAAGATTGTTGCAAAGCAGAGATATGGACTAAATAACCATCCCAATGATGGGAGAAGCAAACACTGTTATAAACAAAGATATGCTGTGATGATGTAAAGTTTGACACAGTGAAGTAAAAGTACTATGATCCATCCATCAGCTGCTCTGCATTTAGGGATTGTCTCAGTCCCCTTTGTGTATCCCTTAAGAAGCAGAATAAGAACAGCTGTTGGCCGTGTTGTGAGAGGTAATCCCTCCGTCATCCATCCTTTTCTTTAAAGCCCAATGGCACTCATTTTATTTTTTAATAATTTCTGACTTGTGTGGACTCTGAAACTTGATATCAATGACTTTTTAAAGCTTCAATGAGCATAGCAAAGAGCTTCTTTTATGCCAGAGGGCATTAAAAAGATGCATTAGTCACACCTTTGGCCTGTGTGTAACTTCTGACTGAACTGAACAAGAAATTGACCAACATTTGAAGCTTTGTTTGCCTTTAAGTTAAACTGCAGAGTGAATTAATGTCTTATCAACAGACTACAATAACATATGTAAAGATCTCAGTTAATTAGATAATAATAATGTTTGAGACTGACACATATCTAATGATGTACTTCTTTAGCAACAATCATAAATGTTGGAAATACATTTCTAAAGATTAAATGTGATTTCAGTCGTGGATATGGATTCTTATGGTTATATTTTCAAACATGAACCATAATGGTTCAGCTGGAGGAGAGCTCTGCACCACGAGGGCTGGACGACGTGACCAAATACAGCAGCACACACGTGATAGGCTCCTATCAGAACATATAAAATGGAGCAGTGAACGGCACAGAGGCACAGCACCCTGCAAAGGTAAGTACAACACATGCTGTGACATGATGTACGTCTGATCATCAGAAACGAGCACATTTTGAATCAAATCTGCAAAAAGAAGTTGTCGGTTGAAAGTCTATCATGAAGTCAACACTATGAGGTTTGTTTGTGAACTTGATTCTGCTCTTGTTTCTTTTTCAGATCTTGGCATTAAATTCTGCAACAGAACCTCCTGCTCACCTGGTGTGCTGCAAGGTAAATGAATCTAATAATCTGTCAAGCATTTACACAAACGGACCATGACAACAGACAGTTCGATTAACATGTACTGCGTTTCTTCATTTGCAGTGAAGGGTCACAATGGGCGACCCAGAAATGGAGTGTTTTGGCCCAGCAGCCATTTACCTGCGGAAGCCAGAGAGGGAGAGAATTGAAGCTCAGAACACTCCCTTTGACGCAAAAACAGCATATTTTGTGTCTGAGCCCACTGAGATGTACCTAAAGGGGAAACTCATAAAGAAAGAAGGTGGTAAAGCCACAGTGGAGACCCTCGCTGGAAAGGTGAGGCAGTGTTTCACAATGTTTCTAAGCAGTTTCCAGCCAAATTTGGACTTTAAATTTGAATTTCAAAAATGTAAATGGAGGAAATTTGTCGCAATCAGAAAGAATTTTGGAGACTGAGTTATTATAATTCTGCACAATTTTTAGTAAAGATTTAAGGAAAACTGTAGCATTGTATCCAGCAGAACCTTTCAGGCCTCGTAGATCTGAAATAATATGAAAATGTGATCCGAGCTAAAATATTAGAAGTCAAAATGTTAATTAGTGCAAAGATGAGTTACACTCAGTTATAAATATTTCTTAGACTGAAGGTTTAAAAAAGTAAAGTTGTTGTTATCCACCCTGAGACACTCTAAAGACGACCATCAGAAGTTAGAAACAGGAAACAGATAAACAACTTTGTCAAAAACGCAAAATCTGTTAAAAAAAAGAAATGTAACACTCCACTAAACTACTTTCTTTAAATGATGATGTCTTTCTTCTCTGCATCAGTCTCTCACTGTGAAAGAAGATGATATCTTCCCCATGAACCCTCCAAAGTTTGATAAGATTGAGGACATGGCCATGATGACACACCTCAATGAGCCCGCTGTGCTGTATAACCTCAAAGAGCGTTATGCAGCATGGATGATCTACGTAAGTTAGTGTTGATCTAAACATCTGAAACATACGATGACCTGCAGGAACATGTGGATCACAAACATCCTCTCTGACTCTACAGACCTACTCAGGGTTGTTCTGTGTCACTGTGAACCCCTACAAGTGGCTGCCAGTGTATGATGCAAAGGTTGTTTCAGGATACAGAGGAAAGAAGAGGATTGAGGCTCCGCCCCACATCTTCTCCATCTCTGATAATGCCTATCAGTTCATGCTCCAAGGTATCAATCAGTTTAGAATCTGTTAAAGAACAACCTCACTTCCACAATCTACATCTAACTGTTGTTTAATAATTTGATGTCTTACAGATAGAGAGAACCAGTCGATCCTGATTACGTGAGCATCAATTATTTTACACATTTAATTGTTTCCCATGATGCTTTCTGGTTGTAACGTGTGTCTAAACAAACTTCTAAACCCAGCGGAGAATCTGGTGCAGGAAAGACTGTCAACACCAAACGAGTCATCCAGTACTTTGCCACAATCGCAGTGGCTTCTGGCAAGAAATCTGAACCAGTTCCTGGCAAAATGCAGGTCAGTGAAAAACACAACAATGTTAATAAACCTAAATGAACCAGGGTACATCCATCTGATCCACATACTGAAGTGATGAATGTCGTCTTCAGGGATCACTGGAAGATCAAATCATCGCAGCAAACCCTCTGCTGGAAGCTTATGGAAACGCCAAGACTGTGAGGAACGACAACTCTTCCCGTTTTGTAAGTTAAAGTCCTAATTTACTTTTTGTTTGAAATTATTAAACAATTTCTTTAGTGAAAACCATCTGAGGTAGAAGAGTTTGAATCATAATTGCTTTTCTTTAGGGTAAATTCATCAGAATTCACTTTGGGTCAACTGGAAAACTGGCTTCAGCTGATATTGAAACATGTGAGATTCTATTTTCTAACACTTTGAACATGTTTCTTCAGAAATTCCCTAAATTGATGTTATTTTATTGATTGTAACTTGAATCCAAACAGATCTGCTGGAGAAGTCTCGAGTGACGTTCCAGCTGTCTGCTGAGAGGAGTTACCACATCTTCTATCAGCTCGCAACAGGACACAAACCTGAGCTGATCGGTTAGAAATAAATTCATATTACTGTTATTATATACTGTTTCTATACAGGATGAGTTGAATTAACATCAACTTTATCTTTCTACAGAGGCGCTCCTGATCACCACCAACCCTTACGACTATCCCATGATCAGTCACGGTGAAATCACTGTCAAAAGCATCAATGACATTGAAGAATTCATCGCCACTGATGTAAGAATTATTTAACTATTCAATAATAATGATATATAATAACAACTGTAATGTATATCTAATGACTTTTGCAGTAGAATAGTGTTAAAATGTGGATTTTATTTTCTGTTAATCATCACAGACTGCTATCGACATCCTGGGTTTCACTGCAGAAGAGAAGGTTAGCATGTACAAGCTAACAGGAGCTGTGATGCATCATGGAAACATGAAGTTCAAGCAGAAGCAACGTGAAGAGCAGGCTGAGCCTGATGGCACAGAGGGTATAAAACATACCGTGAATTCTGATGGAATCCAGCAGTTTTTCTCTCTTGAATGATTTTAACATGGAACTCTATTGTTTTTATTTTAGTGGCTGACAAAATCGCCTATCTCATGGGTCTGAACTCAGCTGATTTGCTAAAAGC
>SSNP01000061.1:196505-225856 GCA_006937955.1 Pachypanchax playfairii
GCTCTGGCTAAGAAGAAGGAACTGGAGGAGAAGATGGTTTCTCTCCTTCAGGAGAAGAATGACTTGCAAATACAAATTCAGTCTGTACGTGTGAAAGCAGAGAGAATTACTGTTTAAGGTGCTTGGGGTGTTAAAGCTGACTAAACCTTTTTCATTTGTGTGTCCTTGCAAATCTAGGAGGGTGAAAACCTTGCAGATGCAGAAGAAAGATGTGAGGGGCTCATTAAAGCAAAAATCCAGCTTGAGGCCAAAGTCAAAGAGACGTCTGAGAGACTGGAGGATGAAGAGGAGATCAATGCTGAGCTGACGGCGAAGAAGAGGAAACTTGAAGACGAGTGCTCTGAGTTAAAGAAGGACATTGATGACTTGGAACTCACTCTGGCCAAAGTAGAAAAGGAGAAACACGCCACTGAAAACAAGGTTGGATCTGAATCTCTTTTTAAGTCTCCTCTGTCTGCAAAATATTAAAACTCTTTCATTTGGTAATCTAGGTTAAAAACCTGGTTGAGGAAATGACTTCTCAAGATGAGACCATTGCCAAACTAACAAAAGAGAAGAAAGCCCTCCAAGAGGCCCATCAGCAGACCCTCGATGATCTGCAGGCAGAGGAAGACAAAGTCAACACTCTGACGAAGGCCAAGACCAAACTGGAGCAGCAAGTGGATGATGTGAGTCCAAAAACAATGTCTCTGACAACCAGAATATGAAAACCTACAAGGTGAAAGTGTGAAACATTTTTACCTTCAACAGCTTGAAGGTTCTTTGGAGCAAGAAAAGAAGCTCCGTATGGACCTGGAGCGAGCGAAAAGAAAGCTTGAAGGAGATCTGAAGCTGGCTCATGAAACCATCATGGACTTGGAGAATGACAAGCAGCAGTCTGATGAGAAGATAAAGAAGTGAGTACAAAAAAAATCTGTTTAAATACTGAGTTAGTTTCCCACAAAAAACCAACCAGGCCAACAAAGTTCTTAATAAAGTCTTCTGGTTGCCAGATAGTCGACTGTTTTATACTGCTTTGATCTTGAGAACTTCAAGCCACTAAAAACAAACTGTTTTTACTCTCATCCAGATTCCATGTGATTGTAACAGTGTAAATAATTACAAACCTGTTGTTGCTTATTTCAAAATTTAAATGAAATTTGGATACGATATGAATTTGTCATGTTGTCCCTTTGCAGGAAGGACTTTGAAACAAGTCAACTTCTAAGTAAGATCGAGGATGAGCAAATTCTCGGTGCTCAACTTCAGAAAAAGATCAAAGAACTTCAGGTTATTTTTTACATCATCTGTCAGTGACAGAACCTGTTGAAAGAATTTTTGTTAAGTGTCTGACTTGCACAAAAATATTCAACTATATTTGATTTGTGTTTCTGCATTTGTAAATGAAATCAGGCTCGTATTGAGGAGCTGGAGGAGGAGATCGAGGCTGAGCGAGCTGCTCGGGCCAAAGTGGAGAAGCAGAGGTCTGATCTCTCCAGGGAACTTGAAGAGATCAGCGAGCGGCTCGAAGAAGCTGGAGGAGCAACTGCAGTTCAGATCGAGATGAACAAGAAGCGTGAGGCTGAGTTCCAGAAGCTGCGCCGGGATCTGGAAGAAGCCACCCTGCAGCACGAGGCCACCGCTGCAGCTCTCCGTAAGAAGCAGGCGGACAGCGTGGCAGAGCTGGGAGAGCAGATCGACAACCTCCAGAGAGTCAAACAGAAGCTGGAGAAAGAGAAAAGTGAATACAAGATGGAGATCGATGACCTCTCAAGCAACATGGAGGCTATTGCAAAAGGAAAGGTAACAAAGTGCAACTCAATGTGATGTTTCTGAGATTGTGCTTTGAATCAACACAACGTTTGTCAACTTCAGGGAAATCTTGAGAAAATGTGTCGCACTCTGGAAGATCAGCTGAATGAGCTGAAGGCCAGAAATGATGAACATGTGCGACAGCTGAATGACATTGGAGTCCAGAGGGCAAGACTGCAAACAGAGAATGGTTAAGAGAATATATTTTGTATTTTTACTTCATTTAATCTATTAATTCCAACTTTGACCACTTTTTGGATTTCTCTAATCCTATTAGGTGAAATCAGTCGCCAACTGGAGGAGAAAGAAGCTCTGATCTCTCAGCTGACAAGGAGCAAACAGGCTTTCACTCAGCAGACAGAAGAGCTAAAAAGGCACATTGAAGAGGAAGTTAAAGTATGTGCACTTTGAAACGACCCACCTTATCACAGAGCTGTAAAACGTTCTTCTTGAAACCATTTAAAACAAGAAGTATGTTCACCTCTCATTCATTTTTAGGCCAAGAACGCTCTGGCTCATGCAGTTCAGTCGTCTCGTCATGACTGTGATCTGCTCCGAGAGCAGTATGAGGAGGAGCAGGAGGCCAAAGCTGAGCTGCAGCGTGCAATGTCTAAGGCTAACAGCGAGGTGGCTCAGTGGAGAACCAAATATGAGACTGATGCTATTCAGCGTACTGAGGAGCTGGAGGAGGCAAAGTAAGGCTGAAGTTTTAAAGCTGTGCATTTGTAATGACTTTAAGTTACAACACAAATTCTGAAAATCCAACCTTTCTGCAGGAAAAAGCTCGCCCAGCGTCTTCAGGACGCAGAGGAATCCATCGAGGCCGTGAACGCAAAGTGTGCATCTCTGGAAAAAACTAAACAGAGACTGCAGGGTGAAGTGGAAGACCTGATGATCGACGTGGAGAGAGCCAATGCTCTGGCTGCAAACCTGGACAAGAAGCAGAGGAACTTTGACAAGGTTTTCTTTTCGTCTTAGTGTATTTTAATAACCAAATTATGAATTAGTGACCTATTTTGGGTTTCTTTATGTTTTAAGGTCCTTGCAGAATGGAAGCAGAAGTATGAAGAAAGTCAGGCTGAACTGGAGGGAGCCCAAAAAGAAGCTCGCTCTCTCAGCACTGAAATGTTTAAGCTGAAAAACTCATACGAAGAATCTCTGGATCACCTGGAGACCTTAAAGAGGGAGAACAAAAACCTGCAACGTATGAACAGTTTTATATACTCAGTCAGACAATATAACCAACTCTTAGTCTTTAAACTCTGAAGCATGGTACAGATTGATAAACTTATGGCATCACTTGTCAGATAAATTAGGTAAACAGGTTTTATCATCAATGCTACTGTCATTAGTTTAATACATGTGTGTCTATTTGCTCAAACCTAAGCAACACAGTTCTTTTTGAGCATTAAATTTAAACTTCCTGTGTGTTACAGAGGAGATCTCAGATCTAACTGAGCAAATCAGCGAAACTGGAAAAACCATTCATGAACTAGAAAAAGGGAAAAAAATCGTCGAGACCGAGAAGTCTGAACTCCAAACTTCTCTTGAGGAGGCTGAGGTACGGTTTGGTGAAATTACTTTTAATCATCGATGATGAAGGAGATTATTTCTTAACCAGATAATTTCACATGTTCTCAGGCCACACTGGAGCACGAGGAATCCAAGATTCTTCGCATCCAGCTGGAGCTCACCCAAGTTAAGAGTGAAATTGACAGGAAAATTGCAGAAAAAGACGAGGAGATTGAGCAGATCAAGAGGAACAGCCAGAGAGTGATTGAGTCCATGCAGAGCACTTTGGATGCTGAGGTCAGGAGCAGGAACGATGCTCTGAGAATCAAGAAGAAGATGGAGGGAGACCTGAATGAGATGGAGATTCAGCTGAGCCACGCAAACCGCCAGGCAGCTGAAGCTCAGAAACAGCTGAGGAACGTGCAGGGACAGCTTAAGGTATTTGGGTTTTTGAGGGAAATTGTTTGTAAAAATCATGTCAAGCTGACTGGATTTTTAAATTTTTTTTATTAAGGATGCACAACTGCACCTTGATGAGGCTATCAGAGGACAAGATGAGATGAGAGAGCAGGTGGCCATAGTGGAGCGCAGGAACAGCCTGATGGTGGCTGAGATCGAGGAGCTGAGAGCTGCTCTCGAGCAGACTGAGAGAAGCCGCAAAGTGGCTGAACAAGAACTGGTTGATGCCAGTGAGCGAGTTACACTGCTGCATTCTCAGGTACTAAAAATGTTTTTATAAATCACTTATTCATCCATTTTTCATGGATTGTCAGCTGTGACTGAGCTAAAGGTGGGGTTACACAAATGACCTATCATATCCCTAACAAGAGAACATTGCACTATTTAGTTGAAATTATTAATTTTCTAGAACACAAGCCTCATCAATACCAAGAAGAAACTGGAAGCTGACCTTGTTCAGATCCAAGGTGAGGTAGAAGATGCTGTTCAGGAAGCAAGAAACGCTGAAGAGAAGGCCAAGAAGGCCATCACTGATGTGAGTCATCTCAATTAGAAGCTATTTATCCATGTTTATTTACTACAATTACTGAAATAAAACAAACTATTCAAGGCTGCAATGATGGCAGAGGAGCTGAAGAAGGAGCAGGACACCAGCGCTCATTTGGAGAGGATGAAGAAGAACCTGGAGGTTACAGTGAAGGATCTGCAGCACCGTCTGGATGAAGCTGAAAATCTGGCCATGAAGGGAGGAAAGAAGCAGCTCCAGAAACTGGAGGCTCGGGTATGTGAAACACAAACCATCTAGGTTTTCTGCACTTGTTACAAATATATTCCTGACAGTCGGTTTATCATCTATCAAGGTTCGTGAGCTGGAGGCTGAAGTTGATGCTGAACAAAGGCGCAGTGCTGATGCAATCAAAGGAGTGAGAAAATATGAAAGAAGAGTGAAGGAGCTCACTTATCAGGTTAGAGGTTATATACATCCTTAATCAAACACATTAATACAATGATTGCAGTATTTTAAAGTTGTCATCTTTCTCTCTTAATGCTGATAAACTGCAGACTGAGGAGGACAAGAAGAACATCACCAGGATGCAGGATCTGGTGGACAAGCTGCAGCTGAAAGTGAAATCCTACAAGAGACAAGCTGAGGAGGCTGTAAGCTCACCTACATGTACTGACTCGTTCTAGATGTGCTACATGGTTTGAAGGTGATGAGTTTTTTGTGGTTTGTTGAACAGGAGGAGCAGGCCAACAGTCATCTGACCCGGTACAGGAAGGTGCAGCACGAGATGGAGGAAGCGCAGGAGCGTGCTGACATCGCTGAGTCCCAGGTCAACAAGCTCAGAGTCAAGAGTCGTGAAATTGTTAAGGTATAAAATAATTCTACACATTATTTTTCTAAAATGGCCATTTTCTGATCCTGTGTTTAACACCTCCGTTGTTGTTCTGTTATTTCAGTCCAAAGAATCAGAAGAGTGATGAAGAAATCCAGCCTACAGTAACAAGAAGCCGTATAATATGAGAATCCTGTTACTTGTTTGCATCATGTGAAGCATGATGTGAAATAGTTCAATAAATAGTTTGCAAGTCTGTTTGTGTCTTTATGGCTGACTATTTGAATTAGTGATAATTGAACAGATTCATTGACCATGAAAACACCTTTAGCCATTAGATTGACATTAATTCATTATTAGTTCAGTAGTTATTCAATAATGGTGGTTTTTCTTCTGGATCGAGCTCCAGAGCTTTTGAAGGAGCATTAAATCCATCAGCAAACTTCTGATAGCACCGTGTCTCGATTTTTGGTGTTTGCTGCAAGTTTACACTTATTCTTGCAGTGCTAAAAATCTGGATCATGTTGTAACAATCCAGATCAGTTCTTGGTATCATGTAGAACCTGTTGAGAACTCACCCTGTCTTTCGTTACCATTTATTATGAAGTTACATGCAGATATGTTAAAAACAGCTCTATCTCATAATGATAAAGAATCTTCCAATGAGTGTAATCAAAATATATCCATAAGATTTTGAGTTATCTTGCTAAGACAGAAGGACAAACTAAACAAAACCTCCTTGCAGGGATAAATGTTTTACTATATAAAAGCAGTATTTTATATGGTTTCATATCACCACACCAGTATATTAATATAATCAAGAGTGGGGGGTCAACTAGATCATGCAGAGTAAGCTGTAAATCTGAAATATTTCATTATGATTATACCATTTATAATTCAAACAAAAATATTATTCAGGTTATTTGTGGATCTTGTGCATTTCCTCATCTGAGTCCTGCAGATGTGAACAGCTGTCGTGACAGTTAACATCCAAATACTGTCAGTAAACATTGTATTTTCATGCATGGATTAGGTGAGTTTGACTTGAGTGTGAGTTTGGCTCGAATGACTGACAGGACTGTGCTGTAGCTTTGGCTCGCCAGAGGTCAGCATTGCACTGACGCTCTACAAAAAGGAAGCTGACGCGTTTATTATCATATCATCATCAGGGGTTTCTTCTATTCGCTTACATTTGCTGTTGTTGTTTCCTTTGAGATATTATCCCCGTGTTTACTGTCTAGTCGGGTTTACGGGGAACCGGTTTCTGACGAGTTCCGCGGCGGTTTCGGATGCGCAGTGCGCCGCAGCTGCAGCGTAAACAAGACGGTCCGAGTCTGCAGCGCTGCTGTCTGAGAGCCAGGAGACAATCACACTTCTACTGACAGCCCTGTGTTTCCAATCTTCTGGATGTGTTCTCTCTCTTTATGTGAACTGACTTCGGTTGAGAGAAACTGAGCAGATAAGCGCTCTTTGAGGATTTTCCCGTTTTTCTTTCTTTAGTCTAATATAAATAAACTCCGCATCTGTCGCTCAGCACAACTACTTATCTGCAACCACTATTTTTTTATTGTTTTTTTTAATGACCTGATGGATTTAGCTGCAAAGAAGTCATCGATTCCTTGAATCTCCACAGAATGACAGACAATCAGGAGACCACCGATGCGGAGGACATGACTCCGTCCGGCCGGAGCGGAAAGGTCGAGCTCCGGCCGCCGTGCGAGCGTCTCCCGGGCCACAAGAGCAGCGTGTGCTCCCGCTCGTACTTCGTGGTCGTGATGGTGTTTTTTCACGTCTACATCATTAATGTCATAGCGCTTTTGTTTTACGTGCACTACAGCAGTGGACAGGAGGACGCCAGCCGGAGTCACGGAGCTCCGAGCGGTGTCCGCCACCAGCGCCCGGACGCGCGGCGTTCGCCGTCATCAAAGCCCGATTTTGTCCGAGATGTTTCACTGACAAGGATGGAGGGGATTCGAGTGAGTGATGCGACAGCTAGTCGTTGTTTCGTTTTCTTCCCGCTGTCGCTGTCGCAGAAACTCACTAACGAACCACTGATTTATCTTTCAGGTGGGACACGTCCAGAAGGTGTCACTGGTGCCTGGAAAAGTGCATGAGATGCGGACTTTGAGCCTGAAACCGCTGCTGTTTGGTAAGAAGAACACATCTGCAGAAAACAAATCCACTGGAGCCTCAAAAGCCCCCCCCCCCCCAAAATCAGCTGTAAACAAATGCATTTGCATCTTCATCATGAGCCAATATGTGCATTTATGTGGATGTGCATGATTCAAGTTCAATCAGGGTTCAATAAGTCCTGGAGCAATTTTCAGTCGTGTACGTCAGATCATGGGTCACTGGACATACACACACACGCGCGCGCGCACACACACATCTGCACCTGCAACATCATACAGCAGGCAGTCAGGCACAAAGATGCTCTGAAAGCTTTCAGCTGCATCATTCAATAGCTGACTTTGTTTTGATATAAAGTCAGCAAGTGGTTATTATTTTTTATTAACTTTCTTTATTGGAAGTGATTCTAAAGAAACACAGTAACAGTGCATTTTGACAGAACTTCCATCCACTTTTTCCCCCAATTTTCCAATCCCCTTTCCCATCCCCCTAATGAGGTACAGCTGTGCCAACGGGAGTACCAACATGTTAATGATCGATAAAGTAAACAATAAATGATAAATGAGTAAACAAAAGAAAATCATAGCAAGTAAACATTAGTAAAAGTACACCACAAGTCTAAAGTAAATGTGTTAAAAAATAAACAATTAAATAATTAACAAAATAAATAAAAATAAAATTAATATGTCAGCAAGTGTTTTTAATTTGTTCTTTTTTTTGGAGGGGGGGGGGGGTCATTAAGGTTTATAACTTCAATTTATTAACAAGATAAAAGTGTCTAGTATCACTTTCTCTGAGTCCTAAAATGTGAAACGATGAGTTTAATAGTTTAATTATTCAATAATTTAAGTCCTTGCAGCATGGATTTCCTAAAAACACCATCAGACATAAGCTCACAGCAACTTAGCAGCCTCTACACATACACAACTAGTTTTTAATTAGTTCTTCTTGCCAAAATTTGTTTTTAGCACCATAAAGTCCAAATAATCTATTTCCAAAATGCAACTGACTTTAGTCAGATGTTTGAAAATTGCTGAATTAGATAAATTGTTAGAATCTTGTCTTCTGGAAGTTCAATGTTGTGATTTTGCAGAGATCCCAGAGTTTCTGTCAGATGACGAGTGCCGTGTGGTGATGCAGCTGGCGCAGCTGAAGGGTCTGATGGAGAGTCAGCTGATGGTACAGGAAGGTCAAGAAGAACTGGCCAAAGAGCTCAACCTCAGCCCAGAGGAGATCTTTAACCTCCTTGATATTAACCAAGATGGACAACTGCAGCTTCAGGAGGTCAGTTTGTGGATGAAGTGAGTGACATAAAGCAGATTTTGCCTCACAGAGTGGTTAACCCATCCCATTTTTGCTGCTGCGCCTCAAAGATACTGACTCACTCTCGAGTGAGGGACGGCATCTGGCTCACTCCGGAGAATCTGAGAGAAATTTACGCCGGGCTCAAAGCTGACAAGGATGGTAACGGTGAGGAAAAACAATGGAAATCCTTCTTTTTGTGACTTTTAAGATGTTGTGTTTATTTATTGATCAAATTATTGTTAATGAAAAGAAGGAAGGTAATAACAGATTCATCTGTTACATATACTGTTCTGTCTGGGATAGGTTTGCTGAGCCTCGAGGAGTTCAGGCTTCTAAGCAGCGACGCCTTCCAGCGCTTTCTGCTGCAGCGAGGGGTGAAAAGGAGTCAGCTGGTGCGGAACAGCAGACACACCTGGTTGTATCAGGGCAAAGGAGCTCATCAGGTCCTCCAAAGGATCAAAGAAAGGTGAGGAAGGATTGTGGTTGTCCAGGATTCTGGAAACTTTTTTAATGGTTTTTATAATTTGCGATATTTCACTATCAAAGGGTGACTCGCCTCACCCGGCTGCCTCCCATACTAGTGGACCTCAGTGAACCGCTTCAGGTGGTTCGCTATGAGGAGGGAGGGCACTACCACGCCCACCACGACAGCGGTCCTGTCTACCCTGAGACGGCGTGTTCACACACACGCCTTGCAGCTAATACCTCCACTCCTTTTGAGACATCTTGCAGGTGAGATGCTGACTTTATATTTCAAATTTAAAACAAAACAAAAAAAATCTGTGAATGTTCAGATGTGAACTCATCTGTCTGACATCATAAATCTCTGTCACCTTAAAAAGTTTCATGTGCTTGCCATCCATTTGCTACGTGTTTGTGTGTCTGTGTGCACCACACACACAGTGTGTGTCTATTTAAATCTGTGTTGCACACTTAGGTACATCACAGCTCTCTTCTACCTGAACTCTGTTGACGGGGGCGGGGAGACCGCGTTCCCTGTGGCAGACAACAGGACCTATGATGAAGTGGTGCGTACATGCGTACGAAGAGTGTGCAAAAGTAATGTGACCTCAACGTGCACGTCTTTAACATCCGTGTTAAATCACTTGTTTGTCTGTGAGTGGAGGTGCCCCACATCACGAAAAACCATGTAACTTAGTCTGTGTGTGTTTCAGTGTCTCATACAGAATGATGTGGATCTCATGGACACCAGGAGAAACTGTGATAAGAGCAACCTGAGGGTGAAACCCACCAAAGGAACAGCTGTTTTCTGGTACAACTACCTCTCTGATGGAAGAGGTGGGTCAATCAGAACAGCTGAAAAAAAAAATCTTCACAGAAAGCTTATATTTGATTGTAATTTTTCCTCAACACTTACGAGATAGTTTCTGAGTATAGACATCATTATTCAAAAGAATAATAAGTATGTATGTTTAGTAGTAGTGGAGGATTTTTACTGTATTACTTAGACAATGAAACAGTACAATAAATAAAAAAAGGCTAAGTTACTTTTTTTCCCCAAACAAAAACATTTCGCCTGTATCTCTTCTTCATCTGATCGCTGTTCATCAAACTTGAGTACAATTAGATAAAAAGCTGAAATGAAGTTAAACAAAACCTTCAATTTAGCAGAATTACTTTAAAGTAAAACAGGAGACGCATAGAGAAAAGCTTTATGACTTGAATGAAGTGTTTTATGATAATTGATCACCTTAAAAGGTCATTCTATGACAATATTCTTTAATAATATATTATGCTTTGCTTATATTAATGCTGGATTCTTTTAACCTCGATGGAAATCACCAGATTTACTATTTACTGGCTGTTGATGGTTTCAGCTGATTAACACTGCTGCTTGTTATTAGAAAAAAAATAAATAAAGTTTGATCTTTTTGTCTGTTTTTTATCTGATCTTCTGTTCTGTGAGTAAATAATATTAAAATAAATTCCACTTGTCAAATCACACTTTAGTTGAATAGTATAGAGAGAAAAATGATAGTCATATTGATTTGTCAGTTTTGTTTATGTATCAGATACATTATTTGTAGTTTTTTTAAACATTGTTTGAAAAAGACGCAGAGAACGAGTTGCAAGTTTAACCTTTTAAATTATTGGTTTTTTTTTCTCAGGCTGGGTGGGAGAACAGGATGAATACGCTCTGCACGGAGGCTGTGTGGTCACTCGTGGCACAAAGTGGATCGCCAATAAATGGATCAATGTTGATCCAGATTACCAGCGACAGGCTCGCTACCAGCAGCTGGTGTCACAGCTACCCGAAGACGAGCAGGATGAAGATCAGACTCCCGATGCAGACGTGCAGAGCTCCAGCATCCATCAAGACTTGTAGCTCAAATTCCAAATATTTATACACATTTAGGAAAAAGTCTTCCTTGTTCCTCAGTCACGTGCACAATGTTTCCAGTAACATCCTCTGTGGTCTGTTTGTAGGTTAAAACTTTCAGGGAATGAGGTCACAGGAAAAAAAAAAAACTTAATTACAGCCTTTTTTTATTATTAGATCTACAGCTCCATCTTTATTTCCAATTTTGGGAATGTTGCACTAAGACTCGGATCTAGGAGCTGTGATTTAAAAGTGTGTGAGGTTTAGTGACATCTAGTGGTGATGTCTAAAACTGCAAGCAGCCAAATCTATTCCTTTCAGTGTCTTCCAAATGTATAGGAGAGCAAAATAGACTTCACAGAGTTTCCAGAAGATCTAAAATTAATAAAAACATTCGTATGAATATAGTTTCTCTAGACAGGAACCAACACATGTCTTTGCATGTTTTACCTCGTCACTTTTCACTGTTTATATACGTAAACATTCATTCTGGAATATTGCAAGTACCAAAAGAAGCTCCCACTTCTCAGTGATGCATGATGTCCTTTCAGTTTACTACTTCTGTGTGACTGCACAACAAAATAAAATGCACAAGATGTCCAGATTGGATTGAATTTATTTAGATATTTAAGTAATTGTTTAAAATGAACATTCTCTTTTTCCCCTTGCTGAATAAAGTTACATGAAGCTCATGTGTCCATTGTTTTTATTAACAAAACTGTATAAATATCACACAAAAGGAGAGGTATGAATAAAAATATGTGAAGGTGTTTTTTTTTCTTTTTGCTTGTTTTAACTTAACTCTGCTGTTACATCCTGTAATATAAAAAAAGAAAGAAATCCCAGCTTGTGGTGGATTCCCCGATTCTAAAATTTTGTGTTGCTGCAAAGGTCCTGTAAGTGAAAAAAGAAACCTGGAGTTTAATAATCCACATAAAAAACAAGGCATATAAACTGCTCCAGTAACTGCCTCATGAACTCACCGCAGCTGGGTCGTATCTGGGGACCGAAGTAGCTCCGCGATGGTTGAGACAATAGAGCACGGCGTCATGAACAGATGCAAACAGATGTTGTTTCGTTACAGTCTCAGAGAAGAAGTCACCCTGCTCTAACTGCTGCACCACGTACGCTGAGGAGATGTAAACAAAGATCATGTTTATTTTAGCGTCACAGCATTAAGAACATGAGAAGAATTTGACTCACCTTGACAACCAGCGAAGTAAATGTCCACATCAATCTCACTGAAGTCCCGGAAAATCTGTCAACATAAGCAAAACGGAATATTTCACTGGAAATAAAACCTGTGGCTCAGGCGGTAGAGCAGGTCGTCTGGTAACTGGAAGGTCACCGACTCGAATCCCCACTCCGCCCGGGGAAAAAGATCGCCTGGCCGTTGTGTCCTTGGGCAAGACACTTAACCCACTTTGCCTGTTTGGTGGTGGTTAGAGGGTCCGGCACATCTGGCAGCTTCACCTCTGTCAGTGTGTGTCCCAGGACAGCTGTGGCTACAACATGTGTGTAGTTTATCACCATCAAACGTGTGAGTGTGTGTGTGAATGACATACTGTAGTGTGAAGCGCTTTGGGGGTTGTAGTACATGCCATTTGTTTGTGTTGTTTCTGGAAACTGTTTACCAAATCTTGTGATTTTACTTGTATAAATTAACAGATTATTCATGTTACGTTCTATCATAAAAAAAGAATGTCTCATATTGTTATTAAACACATTTGTGTTGGGTGAAACTTCGAGGTCGTGTTACTGCCTATAGATCAGCTGTAACTTCAAGCAGCAGCTTGCTGCTTTAATTCCAGCTCCTCCACCACTTGTCTCCCTGGGGTTTGTTCAGAAATATTACTTAGCCTAATTACTTTAACAGTTTTTCTTCGAGGCCTGTCTTTACATGGGAAATTGTTTGATTAAGCTGTTCGTTAAATTATAGTAAAAACATAAATCTGTAATGAAAATCAATGTACAAAACTGTGATTAAAATCATGATTTAATGATTTTAAAAAGGGAGATTTGATATTGTTGTCATATACTTGACCAAATCAAGAACGTCCGTCTGTGTAAGGTATTTTCTGTCACATCATGTCGTGTTTGCAGCTTTACAACTTACATTTTTCATAGTCTTTATAGCCACTGTGTCAATGAAATTAGCTGTGGAAAGGTCGAGGATAATGGAGTGAATGTCCCAGGTCCACTTCCCCAGAGATCCAAGAGAAACCTGCTCAAAATCCCGACTCAGGGTGTCATCAGTGCTGGTGCCCAGAGAGGTGGAGTCTCCATCCTGGTCCTCTGATATCCAATCCAAACTGGCACAATCTGGGTCTCCTCCTTTGAGATACTCCCACCTGGACTGAACGTCAGGTGTTCTGGGAGTGGTCGGGATCACAAACACTGTCCCGTTCTCCCTCTTGGTCCAGCCCTGTTCCTCCTTCTCAGCCTCATGTATATCTGTGTCCTTCCAGCAGCCGGCCTCCCCCACCACACAGAACTCTGCAGGTCCAGCAAGCTGTTCCGCTGCTTTTTGAGCCCGTTTCTAAAACAAAATCAGGGAAAAAATAAGTATGTGGACAGTATACATTTGTGATAACAAAACAGAGGTTGTATTTTTTAAACCGAGTATTAACGCATCTTCTATTCCTGTCGACATTGACGGTTTAAGCTTACTTGCAAAACAGCAAGGAACAAACCTGGGTGTAAACTTTGATACGTGCCTTAAGTTTGATAAGCAGATCAAGAAAGTTGTCCAAAAATGCTTCTTCCAACTACGGCAAATTGCTAAACTTAAGCCCATAATCCCTAAACCTGACTTGGAGGTTGTTATTCATGCTTTTATTACAACCCAATGTTGTACTGCGTTGTATGTTGGTACGAGTCAGACCGTTCTTTCCCCTCTGCAGCTGGTGCAAAACGCTGCGGCACGCCTGTTGACTGACACGCGTAGGCCACATCCCATTACTCATGTCTCTCCATTGGCTACACGTGGGACAAAGAGTTATATATAAGCTGTTGCTTTTAACCTATAAATGCCTTCATAGTCTGGCACCTACATATCTATCTGATTTGATCAAACCTTATGTCCCAGCCCGCACGCTCAGATCAGCTGATGTTGCAGGTACCAAAAACCAGGCTGAAACTCAGGGGTGAACGGGCTTTTTGTGTCGATGCCCCCAGATTATGGAACCAGTTCAGGGACGCTGTTAGGCACACTTCCTCCCTACCCGTTTTTAAATCTTTTTATATTTATATTCAAAGGCTTTTAATGTACATTGACTGTATATTTGCGTGTTGCCTGTATTTGTTTATCGCGCAGCACCTTGGTCAAACTTTGTTTTTTTAAGTGTGCTATATAAATAAAGTGGAGTGAGGTATAACTGTGTTACAGGAAGAATTTTAATGCCTGTTTTTACATCTATCCTGTCAAGTCAGAGGTTCACACACCTTAAAGCAGAGGTATCAAACTCCAGGCCTCGAGGGCCACTATCCTGCATGTTTTAGATGTTTCCCTGCTTCTACACACCTGATAAAGATGAATGGATCATTAACAGGCTTCTACAGGATTTGCTGAAACGCAGAGGATTTGAATCAGGTGTGTAGAAACAGGGAAACATCTAAAACATGCAGGATAGTGGCCCTCGAGGCCTGGAGTTTGAGACCCCTGTCTTAAAGAGTTACAGCAGAGTTTCAAATACTGAATAAAATGTGAGAAAAATCCTCAGTGTTGCTGCCATTATACTGAATTCACCTCTCTCTTAGCCTGCCTCTTGGCCTGTCTTTCTGCCCTCTTTTCTCTTCTTCTCTGTTTGGCCTCCTGCCTCCTCTTATAGATAATCATTTTACTGATGTCGAGTCCACTCTGAAACAAGAAACAGACAAATGAAATATAAGAAATCACCAGAAGTAATAAGGGATGTTGCACTTGAAGGGAACAAATTATAGAAAAACTTTAGAAATAAGTGAATATCCGGGTGTTCAAAGACACCGTCTTCTTTTTAAGCAACTAAGTCAAATACTGCTGCACTTGTTGTACCTTTGAAATTAGAAATAAAAACAAAACAGGGTTTGGATGAAAAGTTACTTCAGTAGTCATTTCTGTTATGTAGCACTTTAACAGTTGATTGTGACCTTATCAAGTCATGTGTGTGTTTGAGCTTCCAGGATTTTTACCTCGCAAGCTTTAAAACAATAATAATGTGATTTGACTGTTTCTAGTACAATTAGATTTAAAAGAGGGAAACTTTGTGAAAAAGAGGTTGATTGAAAAGCAGGGGTGCACATAAGTGGTCCGCAGGTCCGCACACACTGTCAAAATATAAAATGCGCACCAGATGAAAAGTTGCAACACGCGTTTGCGTACTTAACATTGATTTGGCTGAGCTGCGTGAATTTTTAGGTTAATCAGAGGCGGTTCATTGTCAAATAAATGAAGAATCCCGTTGACTTCTTTTGTTTGACTGATATGTTTCTCAGCCAGAGCGCCGAAGTTCCAGCTGATCAGCTGATGCTGCGTCTCTCTCTGTCTCTGTGTATCAGTTTGCCAGTGTGACGGATTTTCAGTCAGTCAGATCAGTGCAGCTGACTGCAGGATTCTGCATCGCGTCAAAACTGAAAAAATTCACTGAATAAGACAAACAGACCATCGTGGCACAGACGTGTATAACTACCTTTTTGTGCTATAAAATACAGAAAACCACCTGTTTTAATCAACAGTATCAGCGTATTTGTCTGTGATGCAGTCAATGCCCCATAACTGTCCACTGTATCGTTTTATCTGACTGCATCACATTACAAACATCCTCATCATTTCAAAACAAAAAACAGTTACAGTAAATGACAGAAGCCCCAACAGCTGACTAATAAATTTCAACACCAAACTGTTAAATGTAGATTAAAGTGAACAATCAAACCTGTAAACAATCCAACCTGAACTCTGAAGGTTTTTTTTTTACCAGTATTTTTATATTTTACTGGTTTCTCTTGATTTTTTCAACAATTAAAGGATTTTTATTGAAACAAATATAGAGCCAGGTAAAGTAAACAGACTGAATTTGAAGCTTGATGAAACCAAAAACAAAGCAGAGGAGCTCGGAAGAGACACAGCGAGACACATTTAAAAATGTGAGGACCAAGCAACAACCCTAGGTTCTCTTCTGAGAACCAGGCCCCTGTTGAAAAGCCTAAAAGTGGCTGTTCAGAATCAAGGAAGGTGCATGTCTCCATGTTTTGATCAAAAACACATTGAACATTTCATTCCAAGAGCAAAAGAGAGAAAAAGATTCAGTCATTCAGTTAAAAAAATAAAACTATGGATTAAAAAGGTTTGCACATCTATGATATTAAATAAATTTTTGGGGGGAGAATCAAAAGGTGACTGTGGCAATGACCTTACAGTTCAAAAGTAAACAAACCTTTTCCTTCAAGGCTTCCAGGTAAAGTTCAGCGTTGGCAAAATACACTGTAGCAGAGGAGCGAAATATTGTAACACCTGGAATTTCTTTTACCTGTTAAATCCAGAAACAAATATGATCTCTTTTTGCATCCAAGGAAGAAAAATGTGTATTTATTTATAGCTCTTTGTTTGTGTGTCCCACCTCTCTGTGTGTCTCTATATCCACATAAAGTTCTGTACCTGGAACATTTCCCAGAACAGAATATGTTGGTCTGAAAAAAAATAACAGAGCATGAAACTTTATGTTTGACTGTGTGTAAATAATTCTGTCTGCTGCTGCGGATCCTGCAGACCATCATTAATAAGTAATGTTCCAGTATGACAGAGGCAAAGGTGCAGAAGAATCTTACATCTGAGTCCGGAAGATGACTGTGAGCAGAGCAAAGATGATGGATGCAGCAAGACCCAGATCCAGGTTGAGTAGCAATGTTGAAACCCAAGTGACCAACCAAACCACCTGGAAGATGGAGGACAGATTTGTACCTTGTTATAGGACACTTATGGTGACATAACTTGATGATGTAGCTGTTTATCCTCTCACCAGATCAATCTTGCTGCTCCTCCACAGTGTAACTATGTCAGAGTACTGCTTGAACATACCCTTCAAATTTACAAGCACGATCGATGCAAGGATGGCCTAAAACAACGCAGTTAATTAGATGTGTATTTAAAGATGTCCAGCACAGGATCCTCATCTGATATGAGTCCAGGATCTTAACTGTAAATCTCTTTACATGGAACAACAAACAGGAGTATTCTAACCTTCGGCAGCTCCTGGAAGAGAGATCCAAGTTTCAGTATAGTCACCAGCACGATCAGAGCTGAGGCCACGCCCGCCATCTGGGAGAACGACATCAGAACTATTAAATACACACAGGTTAACAAAATACCCAGTTAGTATATACTCCCAACATCTGGCAGCACCCAAATCTCTCTCAAAAAATATTTCAGTAATAACTTGAATTGGAATAGTGTTTTATTATAAACAGTATGTGAAATGTAACTGCAGAATTAAATTAATTCCTCTGTCTCTTCAAAAGGGCTTGGACACTGTGCAAAATTAGAAAAATTGGGGTTTTTACTTCTAAAGAACTCTCCACCTACAGCCAGCTGAAAAAAACATAAAGAAAATAAATCAATTAATAAAAACGATGTAAGTTACAATAATTTTATGTCCTTCTTTGAAGCAGGTTTCAAGTTGCTCCGTGATTTAAGCACAATTCTTCATATTACTTTTTGTGAGACAGAACTGAACTGCAGGCAGGTTAGTATAAAACCCAAATTCGCTGCAATACATGAAAAACTGCAAGTTGGCTTTGAAACCAAGCAAGTTATTTAAAGATCCACCTGGATGGCAGAATCTACGTCTTTATATACTGTGAAAATCAATGGTGAATAACCAATCCCCTTAAAAGTGTGTGTTTGTTGACTACCCAGCTCTGACCCCAACATCAGAGACGTCACATACATTATTTGCTGAATACTCAACTGATTTCCAGATGAGAAAATTCTACTTTTATTAACAATCCAAAGTTTTTTTTTCCTCTGAAACCCTGATTTGTAGAGAAACTTTGGCTTGCTGTGTGGATGTTTTTAGCTCTGTTGTTCACTCACTTGAGTTTTACCTCCAGTTGTCTCTTGGATCAAACTTCGAGACATGGAGGAGCAGACAGAAAAACACTGGAAGAAGCCTCCCACTGTGTTACTGAGACCAAGAGCCACAAGCTCCTGCAGTAAGTGGAGACAAAGAAGGAAGAATAAATAAAATATAGATAAGAATAAACAAAACATGTCTGTCTGTTCAGCTTAGACTCTCAGGCTTTTTGCTCAGATTCACCTGGTTACTGTCCACCTTGTATCCATGTTTCAATGCAAATGTTTTTCCAAGTGAAATAGATACGGCGTAGCCAACGATAGCCAGAGCAAAAGCATCACCAATGGCCTCTCCAAAGATGCTCACATCAGGAACTTTGGGAGAACTTAAGCTTTTGAACAAGTGCAGGACAAACAGGAAACCAGTTACAGAAGCTGGAAATATCTCTATAATGATGGAGGTGTGCTGCAGATTCAAACACTCACCCACTTGGTATCTGTCCAACAACAGAAACAGTATAGTTGGTGTTTAAATGAGCGTAGGATGATATCAGTGTCCCTGCCACAATCTAAAGCAATATGACAAATAAGAGTCAAAAACAGAAACATGCAAAGCTATTTTTTTTAAATACTTTTCAATCATTGAGATGTGGTCAATCATTCATCTGATCTGAAGCTAATTATCAGCCATGCATTACATATTTCTGCTGTGAGGTGCTGAAATGTAGAGGCTCCTTCAACCACTGCTGATTCAGCAACTAATTTCCACTAAGTCGGGGCTTTTTTTTCCAGTGCTGCATCATTAGCATCGGAACAGAACAGGACACGGGGTGATAACACAGCAAAATGTTAAGGAGTGTGTCGTCATGTCAACTGACTGTGATGAGCTCCACTGGGATGGGCACCGGCAGCTTCGCGCTCAGGAACGAGTTTAACTCTTTGGCTGCGATTAGAAGCACAATCGTCACAGAACTGACAACTAATGTGGGGAGATGTGTCCGCGGCAGCGAGGAGCAAACGTCCACCAAGGTCTGAAAAGACAAAGGAGGGCGTGGTTACAAATACATTCAACAAACATTTCAGTTCTGTACCTGATCTATTGTAGCTGGTCTAAAATCACAAAAGGTCACTTAAAACCATTTTCAAATATGCAAAAGCCCGTTCTATGAGTTGAGAACCTATTTTCAAGTTTATTAGCAGAACTGCAATAAAACAAATCTAACAAGTCGAGCTGTCTTAAAAATCCATGTAAACAAAATTCAGAGAAGTGTTAACGCTGGATGATACTCACATACACCAGTGACAGTGGGCCTGTACACCTTGTTGGGGAAACTCCAAAAACGTGTTTCAGTTGTGCCACCACAGCATGCGCTGCTGCTGCTGTTGTGTAAGCTCGCACCAGAGGCTCGGACAAGTACGTTCCCACAAATCCAAACTTTATAACACCTAATAACACCTATAAAAACAATCATTCATGTTTTCATGTTAGCTATAAATATGTATTTTATAGTTTGGGAAAGGGATTCTTGTGGGATGTTCTGTGTTGTGAACCTGAATAATTCCTCCAAGGACAGTAGTAGCAGCTGCCACCTGCACCCTGTAAGAGTCCCGGGCAGTTATGTCCACCTGTGCAGTAAAGTTGGTCCCATTTCTTATGAGGAAATCTTCATCTGGAGCGAGTCTCTCAGTCACGCTACCCACCATGATGCTGAGGACAGTAAATGTCCCTAAAAGAGGCAAAATTTTCAATAAAAAAACAAAGAAAAGCTTCTGTGGTCTTGTAATATTTGTCAGCCTCTGTTGGTTACCACTAACCAATGGAAATGTGGCGTGATGTTCCAAAAAAGAAGTAGATTAATGCAGGATAGAGAGATGTGTAGAGCCCAAAGACAGGAGGTAAAGAGGCCAGTAATGCATATGCCATGCCTACGGAAGACAGACGTTTTCACTGTAATTACTAAATCTACGATTCTTTATCACTAAAAATGCTAAAAAAAAACAAACACTTTAACCAATGTAATATTGTTTAATTAAAATGGTTAGATCGTAGTTTAGTCAGCAATAGTTTCTTTTTCTAATTTCTGACTGTTGTCCTACCTTGCGGGAGGTGCATTATACCCACACTGATCCCAGAGATGAGGTCGGGCATGCCGTAGTCCCAGACAGAGTATTTGGGCAGCCAGTACAACACAGGAAAGCTGCTCACCACACTTTGCTTTAGTTTGGGTATTGTACATCTGTAAAAGTTCAAACATCAGGGTCATTTCACTGACATGTATTTCAAATGATAGATATGTTTACATTTACATGATTTGAGCAGTTTACCTGAAAGAGTCTTTAAACTGATCCTTTAGACGAGGGTGGACGTCTGAGTGGGTTTTTCTTTGTGTTATGTCTTCCAGCCTCTGCTCGTCCAGCACTTCCCTCTCCACCCTATATTTACCGAATCTTTGTCTAGAATCCATCTGAGATAATATTTGCTTTAAAAAGTTTGGAACCTGATGCTGCAGCACTGCTGTTAAACCTACAGGCGCATCAGCTTTTAAACAAAACAACGCCTAATGGTTAACCATGGTCAGGATGTAATGGGCAGAGCTGATGCACCTAATGACTGAGCGACACAAGGAAAGGATGTGTTTATGACCTGTAATAAATTTGTCGAACTTTGGATGACTGTGCGTTTCCATTCTCTGTGTTTTTCCATTCAAAAAGAAAGATGGAGGTAATGACGTGTGACATTCTCACTCCAACTTCAAAAACAAAGTTGAGCGTTGAGGGTAAAAATTCAATACGATTTTCTCCTAACACAAGAGTCAAAGATTTTTTATCATTAACACATTAACGTTCACACTACTGAGTGGGTCTTTAAGAAAGTGCTGTCATGAAATCTGAATCCTGGCTGAGAGCATGGTTTTTATTACTCAAATCCCTCTGGCTGACTTACTGATGGCAACAACACCGTCTATTTTTGGGTTAACGGATCAGGAGGGGGCTGCAGCCCTGGAAAGGGGGACATAACTTTGCATTGCGTTTGTTCATGTCTATCTAAACTCTCTGACTTGCAGACTCTGCAACATCAACAACACGTCACCTGATAAAAAATGGATATTTACTGACCTTTTCAGACGGAAGAACATTCTTCAAGTCAAGATGAATCAGTAACATTGGTAAGACAAACAAACAAACTGAATACGGTTATGAATAACGTGTAAGCTACTGTACATTAAATAAACAACATTCACTTTGACCAGTTACAAAATCTGAATCCAAATTTACTATTTTATATTTAATTTTGTGTTTTATGTTGGTATTCTTTATGTATCCTGATTTCAAGAAGCTGAAATAACTCCAAACTAACTTCTTCATACTCTGTGGATTATAGAAATAAAAAGGAGATTTAATACTTCAAAACAAGTGTTCTGACACTATTAAGTTGATTGTTAACAAAATGTTCAAAATGTACTACAAGTAAAGAATAAACTAACTCAACGACCAGCCCGGTTGATTTTTTTACATTAAGGCTTTTCTGATTTTATGACGTTTATGCACATTTGATGTTTAAATGAGTAACTCTGATATTATTTACACTGCAGTTAATAATTTGCATAAATCTTTGGAGCTGAAATATGTTAGTAAATAAAGCCAAAAATCTAATTGTCAAATAGGTTCCTGGATTTAAACTTAAAAAAATAAAATTTAAAGTTGTGATTTGATTATTTCTCCTCTTTATTGGTCGATAAGTTTGCATGAGATGATCAGTGTGCTGACGTTTCTTGTCATGATCCAAATCTGTCTTTTTCTGGTTTTGCTTTTTAGAAACATCTTCGCTGTTTGCTGTGGGTGTTTAAGGCCTTTTTGTGCAGTTTTGTAAGAGTTTAATTTTAAAATTAGAGAAAAAAAATGGATCTTACTGCCAAACATGGGTTGGTGCTTCTGGAACAGCTGAGGAAGATGAAGGAAGTTGAGCATCTGACAGATGTGGTGCTAGTTGCTGAAGGCATCAGCTTCCCCTGCCACAGAGTTGTTCTCTCTGCCTTTAGTCCATACTTCCGTGTCATGTTCACATGTGGTTTGCGTGAGTGCAGCAACAGAGAAATATTTCTTCATGACACCCCTGCTGAAAGCCTGGCCCTTCTCCTGAACTACATGTATACCTCAGACCTTCCTCTCACTAATGCCAACGTGCAAGGCATCTCCATAGCAGCTTTTCTTCTGCAGATGGATGACGTCTTCAGACGCTGTCACCAGCACATGACTGAGAACATGGATGCTTCTAACTGCCTTGGTGTGTATTATTTTGCCCGCGATCTTGGTGCAGAAGAATTGGCTGACCATGCTCAGCGTTTCCTGAGACAACACTTTGTCCAAGTCTGTAAGAGTGAGGAGATCCTGGATCTTGAGGCTCATCAGCTTGGAAAGCTCCTTAGCTCTGATGATCTCAATGTAACGCGAGAAGAAACCATCTTAGATGTGGTTCTTCACTGGGTCAAACACGACCCTCTGCTGGATGGAGAAGCTCGTGTTCGACACCTACCAGAACTACTGAGAAAGGTCAGACTGCCTCTGGTAAACCCAGACTACATAAAGGAGGCCATGAAGAGAAACACAGAGCTGCTGGCTGATGCTGAATGTCTGGAGATGCTGAATGAAGCTCTGGATGCTGCATTGATGCATCCTTCAGCTGCTCCACGAAAACTCAAACTTAGGTATGGGATGGAAAGCACAGATCTGTTGCTTTGTGTGGGAAACGACAGCGGAGGCATCAGGTCGAGGTACTGTAATTATGCAGAGCGCAGCTTTTGCTATGCCCCGTCCACACGCCAGACCTACTACATCACCTCGCCTCGCTACGGCGAGGCTCTGGGATACGTGTGCGCTGGAGTTGTGACTGAAAGAAATGATATTATTGTGGCCGGAGAGTTAAGTGCACGTAGAATGTCTCGACAGAAAGACATGAACGTTGAGATCTATCGGTAAGGAAAAAGATGATCTTTTTGATAAACATGCATTCTTGCCCTGCAGAGCCTGATTGTTGTATGTTTACATTTGCAGGTATAAAGTGGAAGCCCAAGGCAGCTGGGAGCACCTGACATCAGCAGAATACCGTGACTCTTATGCTCTGGGATCCCTGGGTGACACTCTGTACATTTTAGGTGGGCAGATGAAGCTGAAGAACCAGTTTCTCATCACAAACTGCGTGGAGCGATGGTCTCTGCAGGGCGGGCCTTGGAGAAGTGCCGCACCTCTCCCTCTGCCTTTGGCTTATCACAGCGTGGTCAGAATGAAAGATCGCCTTTATGTGTTGGGTGGTCGTACTCCACAGGTGCCAAAAATAAAATCCTCACCTGTCTATATACTTTGGTTCTTTTTGGTTCTCTTTGAGCATTAGACTCCTGACGAGAGCTCAGTTTCTTTCTAAACACACATGCTCTGCTTTGTTATATCTTTCCTTCACTTTAACCTTTCAGTCATTCCGGATGGATGATGAGCCCGACCGTCTCAGTAACCGGCTTCTGGAGTATGATCCAAACACAAATAAATGGACAGAGCTCGGTCCCATGAGGTACTCAAAGTACCGCTGCAGCGCTGTGGTGCACAACGAGGAAATTTATGTGATAGGTGCGTGATCTTTTTAAATTTTTTTATGTATTTGTTATGTTACAGTATGTCTGTGCAGCTTCTTTATCATCCAGGACAATCCTAAATGCTTTTCTTTAAGAAAATGCAAATTTACTATTTTTTTGTTTCAGCAGAATTAAAGAAACTAAAAAAAGAATCTTCCAATAATCCAATTAGCACATTATCTTTGATTATTTTATAATTTTCACTTTCATTCTCTGTCGATACACATATGATGGTCCTAACTTTGAATGGCCCTGCTCTGTTTTTAGGGGGTATTGGATGTGAGGGTGTGGACCGTGGACAATCACGTCATTGTCTTGATGCTGTAGAAATCTACAACCCAGATGGTGATTACTGGAGGGACGGACCTCCTCTCCCATGTCCCCAGCTCTCACTGCGTACCAATGCAACCAATGCAGGAGTGGTGGGAGGAAAGATTTATGTTTGCGGATATTACAAGGGAGCAGGTAGTGAGAGAAAAATCTATCAATTATTTCAACATTCGTTTCAATGTCACTCTGTTAACTGTGTGTCTTTACTCCCTTCAGATCGTCACGATGATATAACAAAGGACATTTTGGAGTTTGATCCATGGGAGAAAAGGTGGACGGTGGTGGCTCGGCACGCACTGATGCATGACAACTATGATGTCTGCTTAGTGGCAAATCTCAACCCAAGGGGACTCATTTCCCCACCGGCAGACTTTGTCACACTGTGACACACAGCTGCCAGTCAGACCAAAGTCTGTGTAGAGAAAGTCAGTGAAAGAAATGAATTATTAAAGCACTTACTGCTGGGTCAAAGGCACTGATTTTTTTTTCCAGGCAGAAAAGGTCTTAAACCTCTGCAAGGAAGAAAATACATGCTTAATTGCACATCAATATGCAGAAAATTTGTAAATACAGAAAATGTTATTTGTGCATTTGCAGCTGTGTAGCAAATATCTGGAACAGACTATTAGTGCCAAAAATTTCTTTATATGTCACAGAATTTTTAGGAAAGATGAAAGATATGCCAAACTTGGATTTGAACTCCTACAGCGCGAGCACTCAAGCTCTTTCATGACTTCCACAGAACTTAATCAGATAAATGAAATCTCTTCTCATCCAGAGGAAGAAAATGTTTATTTTTGTTTCGCTTCTCACTTGAGGATCTTTAGGAGGGAGGAGTGATTAGTTAGATCTCGTGCTACTTCACACTTTCTTTTTATGTGAAATGTCTTAAAAAAATTAAGAAAAGGTTGCCTTTGTTTTAATCTACCAGGATTACCTTGTGTTAAATGTAACACTTTCAATCAGTCACCAATTCAAGGTGCTCCAAAATATGAAATTGTTTTTGTGAATAAATATGCACTTTATCCAGGAATGATGTTGCAGTGTGATTCCATTAAGTATAATACTTTATGTGATGTTCAACTGTGTTAACTGTTAGTTCTTTAAGGGTATAACCTCACAAGACTTCAGTTCATTTAACTGTTTTGGAAAGATTCTCACATACGTTTTACAGAAATGTTTGTGTAATTATACTCATTCTAAATAAAGGGGATAAACAAAAGATAAATTACTTCTCTAATATGGAAAAAAACAACTAAACAGTGACGGAAAGGTGAAAATTATATAGATGCCTATTATTAATAGTTAATATTAAAAACATAAAGTTTTTAATTGGTTTGAATTAAACATTAAGTCACAGGAATTATTTTCTAGCTGACAAAACACAGAGAACTGAGTTGTTAAATATCTTTTTATTTTCTAACCCAAACTGGAAATATACAAAGGAATAAACATTTTTATGTAAACTAAGTATGTAGATTTGTTGAACTAATGTTTTGTGTATGAACAAAAGAAAATGAACAATACCTTACAGTTAAAATGAGTCCATGCAGTACTGAATGGAAATCAGACAGTCTTTAACTTTTGTTTTCTGTAACCTTTAAACCCGTCAAAGCTCCTCCATAAAAATATATACTTAAATAATCTACAGTCTATGTGTTGTCAAATGAAACATAAATTAAGTTGTCTCTAGAACATCAGTCACAATACTAATAAATATAGATTTATAGTAGAGTTTTGGGTTTTATTCATCTATGCTAAAAAAAAAAAACTGAACAAACCAGTACAGTTCTGCTATCTCCTCCCTCTTCTAAAACTCTAAGTCAGAATCGAACAACTGCCAGAATTCACCATGCTTCACTGGGGTCAGTGTCTTCGACTCAGCTGACAGTTTCTCTATGATGGGTTCGATTACAGCGAAGCACTCAGAGCTGTTGCTGTCCTGAGACCAGCAGCTCAGGGGGGTGATGAAACGTCCTGCAGCCGCAGCGGATCTGCTTCCTGTGTTTACTGCTGTAAGACTTTCTGAGCTGAGACTGTCCTGGCTGGTTATTACAATCTGATCACAATGCTCATGAAGAGCTTTGGAATTTTTTGGCTGTTTGCTGCACTTCTTCCCAGGTTGACTGTTTTCGTCGGACACTGAGAGCTTATGGCTTTGTGGGAGCACCAATGGCCTCTTTTTGCGCCTGTTCAAAGTGGCTCTTCTCCTTCTAGAGATGTGCTTGTGAACCTGAAGGGACTTTACAACCTGCTGTTGTTCAGGGTTTAATGATGAACAGGTGGACTGTGCCTCTTCCAGCTGGTTGCCCTGCAGGTTAAACACTGACTGCTCCAACACTGGTGATGTCTGAATGGCACTGTCCATCACATGCTCAGCGATGGGTTTGTCTGAATACTTTGAAACTAAGGAGTTGAGCAACTTCACAGCTTCTTCGAGCGTTTGTGTTTCTCCTTTATTTTCCTCTTTTAGACTATTTTTTAAGCTTTGCAGCTGTGACTGAAGCTCTAATGTGGTGACCACATGCTACAGGAGATAAATGAACATTTACACTAGTTAGTGATTAATGTTTCCTTCCATGACCCGTTTTTCTCTCAGTCAAAATGTCAATAACTAAACTGTACTTACCTTCTGCACTCCTTCCTGCAGCCCTGTCATCAGTTCTTTTTGAGTGCTTAATTTGTCTACTAAAGTTTCAAACTTCTGGGAAATGTCAGTCTGAAGACCCTCCAAAGTTTTTTGCACTAGAATAGAAGAATGAAAGAACAAACATGAAGCCAATAGAAAAGAAAACATACACATTATTTGCATTAAAGTCAGTATATATTTAGTTTCATTAGGTTTCATGAGTGACTCATTTGGATTCATTGGGCAAAGGACTCCATCTGCTGGGTATCAAAAGTTTTTACAGCCTGACTGTTTAATTTCACACACTCACAGGCGAAAACCAGGATACAAGAACTAGTGAAACACAAAGGAAACAATCCTGCATTCAGAAACCCACTGTGTTAATCTGCTTTGTCTCCAGTTAACCAAACCTGTATGTTTTTATGGATCATGACAAAGTCAAAGTACCACAAGATAATCCATGTAGGGAAAAGCAGGTCACCTTCCCTTTTTGAGTCGCACAAATCCTTCTCTAAATACAGAATATATCTGCTATACCTGCAAGAAAAACAGACCAGTTGAACACTTACATGTTGCTGTAAAACTGTCGAATTGTTCAAAAACTGCTTGGCACACAGCTGTGTTTCTCTCTGTGCCTGTGACCAGTCTTTGGATCTGAAAAAACAAAGCATGTTTTTAACATGTAGAAAGCCGACACCAAGTAACAGACACACACTGGCTGTTTATCTGAACTTACACTGGAGAGGGTTTCTCTGATATGTTGAAATTCTTTAGCCAAAAGATCACTGTCAAAGAAAAAGGAGGGGAATTTCAACAAAAATAAAACCACAGATAATGATGGCTACTTCTTCATAATCACACTAACCTGTCATTTTTTTCTCTTGCTTTTCTTCTATCCTCTTCAAATTTTTCCAGTAATCCAAAACCTCTGCTTTTGTCCTTAAAGTCTCCAAACAGGAGAGGTTTGGTGTGATAGCTGTTAAACAACTTTGGCTCACTCCCCTTAAAAAACAAAATACAGATCTGTTAAACAATATCGATGTTTTGTTAGACAATATCTCTGTGAAACACTCATCTCACATTATACTGGTGTCATAAAACAGCTTGAATGTATATAAATGGTTACTATAAAAGTAACAACACTCCTCTGACTCAACAAGCCAGACAATACTTCTAAAAGACACTGATCAATTTAACTTTATACCATCACCAGAATTTAAAGCAAAACTCTGACACATGATAAACTAACATAATAAATCAGAAAATCGTAATTTGTATTGGTCTTTTAAAGACACCACTGCCTCTCCTGGACCCACAGACAAGATGACGATGGAGGCACTCACCTCTTGTGAACTTTGTTGGGAGTTTCTGGAGGATAAACTTACATCCTGAGACGTGCTCTGAGAGTTTTCAAGCCAAAACTGTGATCCAAAGAAAAGCTGAGAGTCTGTCAGACTGGCGTTGTTGCTGACAGCCACATTTCTGCTCAGTTTTGTCCACACCAGGTTTGATGGGTGAAAACAACAGTTTTACTCAAGCAGTAGAGCAATTTGTAAACAGGCAAAATATCATGTTTTAATGTCTATATTTTTAAACTGAACATAAAAATAACAGCTTATATATTCACAGTATATGAGATTCAGTAAGTTGATAAGTATTTGTTAAGCAAACTAGCAAGTCACCTGTTTCCAGTTGGGATGTTCAGTATTTCCTTTATGCTCCTTACATGATTCATTTCTTGTCGTTTCCTGTTTGTTTCATTGCAGGAGAACGATTTGGTTAGCATTGTTTTTTCAGCAAAATGAAAACTCCCACCAATGATTAAACACAGCTGTCTCATATTTAGAGTAAAATCTACAATTCAGATTAAATAATTAAAGCTAAAATCTGTTTCAAATTACTCACAGGTGCCTGGGATGTAAGGATAAGCTGGTTTGTAGTTAGCTAGCTTCGTTTAAAATTCCCGCCGCCTGAACGCAAGGATGCGTTCACGGACCGTTGAAAATGTGTTTATATAGACAAAGATCTAACAACAGTCTTGTCGTTTGTTAAAAAAATAATATTTTCTTTGTTTTTTACTTGTTTGTTTTATTGGAACTATGAATGTGAACAAATTCTCACAAACAAATCCTCATGTGAAACAAGAGTGAGGTATTATTGGTTCAAAAACGGATGGACATGAAATGGCTCGTTTCAGACTGCAGTTGACCTCAACAAAGATGTCGCCAGAACAGAATTTGGATTAACTGCATTTTATTAATAATGACTCAAATGATATTAATCCCGTTCTCTTATTTACTTTTGAATAATTAATAAAAGTTATTAAACAATGAGAAAATGTATATTCCCCAGGGAGCTATAGATTTGGATGTCAAACAGGAATTATGCTCTTAGTAGAATATTAAATTGTGTTTGTGAGAAAATAAATCAAGAGGCAAAGCATGAAACAGTTATGACTAGTGATTATAGCTCTTATCAATCTATTGCTCTTACTTCTGTTAAATGTAAAAACTGTACTCCTCAAAGAAGTGTCATAAGCCCTGTATTATTTAATATTTTGGTAAATGGTTTGTGGTGTCAGAAAATAATTTGTCATTTCCTTATTTACAGATGCCAAAAAGGGGAAAACCTTTTTTTATGTTTTCTCTCAAACTTCAAAAAACTTTAGTTAATGTATCAGTATGGGCTAATAGTGGTTTTAAAATAACAATTATCCATTGGTAAAGCTATATCTGTATCTGGATATGAATGGACAATGTTTGTAAATCATCAACAAATGTATGGCAATAATGTTGAGAGGATCAAAGAGTTCCACTTGGTAAAATTAGTTTTATTGTTATGCTGATGA
>SSNP01000061.1:225866-248170 GCA_006937955.1 Pachypanchax playfairii
AAAACCACAGATAATGATGGCTACTTCTTCATAATCACACTAACCTGTCATTTTTTTCTCTTGCTTTTCTTCTATCCTCTTCAAATTTTTCCAGTAATCCAAAACCTCTGCTTTTGTCCTTAAAGTCTCCAAACAGGAGAGGTTTGGTGTGATAGCTGTTAAACAACTTTGGCTCACTCCCCTTAAAAAACAAAATACAGATCTGTTAAACAATATCGATGTTTTGTTAGACAATATCTCTGTGAAACACTCATCTCACATTATACTGGTGTCATAAAACAGCTTGAATGTATATAAATGGTTACTATAAAAGTAACAACACTCCTCTGACTCAACAAGCCAGACAATACTTCTAAAAGACACTGATCAATTTAACTTTATACCATCACCAGAATTTAAAGCAAAACTCTGACACATGATAAACTAACATAATAAATCAGAAAATCGTAATTTGTATTGGTCTTTTAAAGACACCACTGCCTCTCCTGGACCCACAGACAAGATGACGATGGAGGCACTCACCTCTTGTGAACTTTGTTGGGAGTTTCTGGAGGATAAACTTACATCCTGAGACGTGCTCTGAGAGTTTTCAAGCCAAAACTGTGATCCAAAGAAAAGCTGAGAGTCTGTCAGACTGGCGTTGTTGCTGACAGCCACATTTCTGCTCAGTTTTGTCCACACCAGGTTTGATGGGTGAAAACAACAGTTTTACTCAAGCAGTAGAGCAATTTGTAAACAGGCAAAATATCATGTTTTAATGTCTATATTTTTAAACTGAACATAAAAATAACAGCTTATATATTCACAGTATATGAGATTCAGTAAGTTGATAAGTATTTGTTAAGCAAACTAGCAAGTCACCTGTTTCCAGTTGGGATGTTCAGTATTTCCTTTATGCTCCTTACATGATTCATTTCTTGTCGTTTCCTGTTTGTTTCATTGCAGGAGAACGATTTGGTTAGCATTGTTTTTTCAGCAAAATGAAAACTCCCACCAATGATTAAACACAGCTGTCTCATATTTAGAGTAAAATCTACAATTCAGATTAAATAATTAAAGCTAAAATCTGTTTCAAATTACTCACAGGTGCCTGGGATGTAAGGATAAGCTGGTTTGTAGTTAGCTAGCTTCGTTTAAAATTCCCGCCGCCTGAACGCAAGGATGCGTTCACGGACCGTTGAAAATGTGTTTATATAGACAAAGATCTAACAACAGTCTTGTCGTTTGTTAAAAAAATAATATTTTCTTTGTTTTTTACTTGTTTGTTTTATTGGAACTATGAATGTGAACAAATTCTCACAAACAAATCCTCATGTGAAACAAGAGTGAGGTATTATTGGTTCAAAAACGGATGGACATGAAATGGCTCGTTTCAGACTGCAGTTGACCTCAACAAAGATGTCGCCAGAACAGAATTTGGATTAACTGCATTTTATTAATAATGACTCAAATGATATTAATCCCGTTCTCTTATTTACTTTTGAATAATTAATAAAAGTTATTAAACAATGAGAAAATGTATATTCCCCAGGGAGCTATAGATTTGGATGTCAAACAGGAATTATGCTCTTAGTAGAATATTAAATTGTGTTTGTGAGAAAATAAATCAAGAGGCAAAGCATGAAACAGTTATGACTAGTGATTATAGCTCTTATCAATCTATTGCTCTTACTTCTGTTAAATGTAAAAACTGTACTCCTCAAAGAAGTGTCATAAGCCCTGTATTATTTAATATTTTGGTAAATGGTTTGTGGTGTCAGAAAATAATTTGTCATTTCCTTATTTACAGATGCCAAAAAGGGGAAAACCTTTTTTTATGTTTTCTCTCAAACTTCAAAAAACTTTAGTTAATGTATCAGTATGGGCTAATAGTGGTTTTAAAATAACAATTATCCATTGGTAAAGCTATATCTGTATCTGGATATGAATGGACAATGTTTGTAAATCATCAACAAATGTATGGCAATAATGTTGAGAGGATCAAAGAGTTCCACTTGGTAAAATTAGTTTTATTGTTATGCTGATGACATTCAGTTATATTTATCAATGAATCCTGATGAAACCAATCAGTTATTCAGATTACAAGCATTTCTTAGTAACATAAAATCTTGGATGACACTTAATTTTCTGCTTTTAAATTTAGTCAGACAGAGGTTGTGGTTGGGGTTGGGGTTTTTGGGGTCTGAGCACTTCAGGAACAAACTGTGTAGTAAGTCACTTATTTTAAATGCAATTATTTGGTCTTCAACAACAATGTAAAGAACCTGATGTATATTTGACCAGGACATGCTCCTTTAGTTCTCATATAAAACATGTTACCAGGAGGACCTTCTTCTACCCGCGTAATGTTGCTAAAATTCGGTGCAGTCTGAATCAAAGGGATGCAGATAAATTAGTCCAAGTATTTATTACTTCTAGGCTGAATTACTATAATTCTTTATTTACAGGATGTTCTAATAGTTCTGTTAAAGGCCTCCAGCTGATCCAAAATGCTGCTGCCAGAGTTCTGATGAGAGTTAGAAGGAGAGATCATATTTCTCCTGTTTTAGCATCACTTCATTGACTCCCTGTAAAATCCAGACTAAATTTTAAAATTTTACTTTTCACATTAAAAGCTTTAAATAACCAAGCTCCATTTGGTATTAAAGATCTTATTGTTCCATATGTTCCTAACAGAACCCTTCACTCTCAGGCTGCAGTTTCTTATGGTTCCTCCCTCTGCAAGGTACAGAGGAGCAACACCACTTAGGACCTTAAAAACAAGCAACAGGATTTTATAATCGATCCACTGGAAGCGAGTACAGAGAGGAAAGAACAGGAGTAACGTGGTGATCAGCATTCTGCACCAGCTGCAGAAGTTGCAGTCAAGAATGATCGAAACCAAATTAAAGAAAGATATAATAGTCCAGTCTTCATGTAATAAAAGCTAGTTTTCATTTGGATACATGCTTATAACAAACATTCATTAGTTTTTTATTAACTTTTTAAGAACTTCATTGTTAGTTCAACTCTCTTTTCAAAAAGAATTGTGTAACAGAAATAAAAAAAGCATGACTTATAATAATAATAATAATAATAATAATAATAATAATAATAATAATAATAATAATAATAATAATAATAATAATAATAATAATAATAATAATAATAATAATAATACACTTTATTTCTAGACAACCCCCTTGTCACTGAAGGTCACCTTAGAAAGATCAGAGACAGTACAAGTAATTAAAACAGAGACTAAAATAAAAATGTACAAATAATGGCAAAGAAATATACACAGGTTAATGTAGGCACAACAGAGCTGAGCCTGCTAAACAGAGTTGGATGATGTAAACAGATGGGTTTTCAGTTGTAATCTAAAATATTGAAAGGAAGTACAGTTACAAAGACTGGGGGGTAGTGTGTTCTATAGCTGGGGAGCAGAGTAGCTAAAAGCTCTCCCTCCCATGCAAGTGAGATGCACAGGGGGAAGGAAAGATGAAGAGAGGAACAGGATCTAAGGGTGCGTGTAGGTGCAGAAATGTGAAGATCAGAGAGATACGGAGGAGCAATATTGTGGATGGTTTTATACACAAGGATGATTATTTTATATTTGATGCTCGATTTGATTGGTAGCCAGTGTATGTTCTGGAGAATAGGTGTGATGTGACAGGTGGATGGAGCTCTGGTGATTATGTGTGCTGCTGAGTTCTGGACAAGCTACAAACTTATGACCAAAAACAGCTTTTATTGTACTTTATCAGTCGTAATTGTTGCAAAAGTATGTGTGTAACAAGGGGCGATGTTAATTTTTCTATTCCTATTAATGTTTTCCTCTTTTTAAAGTTTCAAAAATGTACAAAATAAAACAAGAGAGGTCAGCGGTGGCTTTATTTTGAAAAGCTCTGCAGGAAGTATGCTCGCTCAATGAAAACAAGAAGCTACGAGCGAGCTGCACGACTTTATTTTTTTGTTTGTGACAGCTGTGAAGCTGTGTTGATGAGAAACTCATCAACAACACGGAGTGACTGTGTAGTAAAATCCTTGAGGCAGAACACACCTGCCAGGTGTTGAAGCTGACGCAGACGCTGGTTCAGGACGGACCCTGGTGTGTCTGGTGAGGGAACTTTTTCTGTTTCGCCCCAGGATGGCCTCTGATTTTGTTGTCAAACAGATTTAAAACGAACAATAGATGGACATTTCTCCCGCTGACCTCGGTGTTTTACCTCTGTCTGCTTTTACCTTGTTACCGCATCCCTCGACAGGTGCTAGCTAGCTCAACACCTAGTATCAAACCACCGAAGCTAATGCGCTTTATTGCTAAGATGTTATTCGGTTCACGTTCGCGCTTAAACATCAAACTGTGACTCCTTCTAAAGAGATTTGAGTCTGAGCTTAGTTTATCTAAATCTGAGTTTCAAAAGATGTAAAACAAGTAAATAAGGTGGTTTATTTTTTAGCATTTGTTCGTTGTAGCTTTCAAAAGCAAACCTGTGTTGCCAGAAGTCGGACAAATCTTTCAATTTTTTCTTCCTTTGATATAAAAAAAAAAAAAGAAATACAAGAAGCTAAATGACTAGGCATAACTTTGCTGTGTGCTCTTTATCTGTAGTTATTTGGGCCTTTAAAAGTGTTTCTATGGACTGTGTGTGTTCCCTCATTTCTTGTGGAGCTGTTGTACCTGATCGTCAATATATTGTGCAGGTTATTGGACATGTGGAGGATCAAATAAAAAGCACTTTAAATCAAATAAATAGAATTATCTAGACAAATCAACTATATCTGAAAGTGGGAAATAAGGTAAAGATCAAAAATGGACCATTGATAAGTTTTCAGCTAATAACTATTTAATTATGTTGTTTGTGCTAAACCCTTCTTTATGTGTCAGTGTGTCTTTGCATATTTTTATAGGGGCTTACTGTGTCTTTGTAACAGGCCGCTGATGACAAAGAGAGTAAAGATCCGAATAAAAAAATGGTTCTTTGTCTGTAAGGAGCAGTTTTTCATCAGGATGTTGGCAACCAGTAAAACATTCCACTCAAAACAGACAGACTGGACAGGAAATGAGTGAAAAACTAGTCAAAGTCCCACCAAAAATGAGGGATATAGTTTTGCAAGAAACTGGTAAATTTCTGTTAGACAGCTGAAAACTGAAAATTAGATTTTTTTTATTGATTCCATAACGATTGGGATCTTGTTCAGCATCAAGACATGGTGAGATTAAACAGAGACAATATCTGTCTTGTTTTCACAAACCTGCTGAGTGTTACATACTCAAAGTGCAGGATGGAAAAATACATGACCCAGTGTGCTGGATGTTTCTCCAGAAACTTGTTTGGTATCTTGTGTCGCTGTTAAACACGAGACAGAGTTAAACAGGGATGACCTATTCTCAAGAAAGACTCGATTATGTTAATTATGACATAAAAATAAAAATGCAGATGAGATTTGGCAGAAATCAAAACAACCTTGAGTCGCGTCGTCAGCAGCTGCCTCGTGTTGGCTGGTGTTAAAGGCTGCTGTGCTGCTGCAGAATTCATCACAGTTATTGATGTAAGAATAAAAACACAAAAACATCAGCTCCCTCTGTTGGTTAAAAAAACAAATCTGACTAAACAAACAAACAAACAAACATCAAGCTGGATAAGAAGATAAAAGCCTGTTTATTACAAATAATCATCATTCACGGAAACTTTTCTGTGACAGACGACAGAAATATGTTTAACTTACAGGCAGATGTAATCAGTTTAGAAATGGTTTCAAAATGATTTCTTTAGATTCTTCACTTTTAGGTTTTTGTCTCATGATTTAAAAAACACTTTTCTGCTACATTTCTTCACAAATGGCAGCAGCAAATCAAAAACACGAATATCAACAAAATGTAAAAAAAAAAAAAGCATTTAAAATTTTATAAAGCATTTGATTAATTAAAATTTTCCACTTTTTTAACTGGATGTTTTTCATTTGAATGTGTTACCTTGAATTTTGATGTTGGATTACTTGGAACCGTCCTTCATGATTACCTGGTGAAGGTGTGTCCTGCTTTCTGTGACTCATGCTAACGCGGACGTGTTTCATCTCCAGGGCTTCAGTCATGGGTTTGTCTTTCCTTTTGGTTCTGGCTGCCACTGTGATCCTCATCAGACCTGAAACACCTGTTACGAAGGTAAAGAATAGAGGATATTCATCCAGAGACGCTGCCACATTCCTGCTCTGTTCAGGTTCAGCAGCTTTGGTGTTTATTTCTTCTCCCTCTGCCTGCAGGCGCTTCATCAAAACTCACTGGAGTGCTGTGGTGAGAAACAGAAAGTAAACAGTTCCTGCTCAAATGACACTCACTGTGAACCAGGTAATATTACAGCTTCAAATCACTGACAGAGAACAGCGTTTTTAATGTGTCGCCCCCAATGAAACGTTATAAATATGAAGTAGGAGTTAAAATCTTCATTTAATCTTCAACTTAAAGGAGATTTGACTGAAACGGATCAAATCCACTGTTATATAACGAGCCAATCGTGATTAATCGTATATATTTCAGCTGTGGCATCGGACTTGTTATTATTCTCAAGAGACACGTGAAAGAAACGTCTAACCCAAAAGCAAAATGTTGCAGGGAACAAAAATAGGAACGATTTAGCTGAATTGAGTTGAAATATCTTCAAAATGCATCACAGTTTGTTTATTTGTTTACCAGGATGTGTAACACTTATTCAGTCCATTATCAGATGTTTTATTTATTTATTTTTTTTAACATTTTTACACTTTCTGTTTAAGACTACACTGAATGTTTGATTGGAGAAAAAACATTCTATATATTTTTCTGTACGCTTTTGTCATTCTCATATTCTCTATATTTTTGTTTCTGTTTATTGCGGCTTGAGAAGCTGTAAAGTCAAACTGTCTTCGAGCAGTAACATTTATTTTATTTAGAAAACACCTTCTTTCTAAACACTTTATATTTCAGAGATTCTTTTTCCCCATAATAATTTAAAGCAAAGCATTTTATGTTTAATGGGGTTTTCTTTGTTCAGTATTCTTGTTTTGAATGATCTAAAACAGAAAACAGAAGGAATCTATAAGATGGAAAATACCTTCTCACAGACTTCTACATATTTTAGAAGCTTAAAATATTTAGTTTAACTGTTGTAGGTTTTATTAGAATGTATTTTGCCATAATGATAAAACACATTTTGTTTTTGCTGTAAAATGAAAAAGAAAGAATAAAGTTGATATAAATTCTTCTTTAAAACTCCTCAGGTTGTTTTGTTCGTGTCCTGGAACAAAGTAACATCATCTGCATACTGTGCGACTCTGCAGCTGTGGATTTGGAGAATGTAACAGTTTGCACATACAGTAAGGATTTCTATCTGTTCACTCGGCGTCTTTCATGGGATTTAAACTGATGAACTGTGTTTGTTTCTAAGTTTAAATGTTCTGTGCTTTCTAGACTACACAGTGGAGCGTAAAAATCATACAACAGTAACTACTGTGATTCCTAAAATTGGTAATGTATCAATTTTTTTATTGTTGCCGAGTCTGAATTATTTAACACTATTTTGGGGATATCTCCTTTTGTGACAGATTTAATGTCCTTTTTGGTTGTTTATTAATGTCTTATAGTGAATTTCTGCAGCAGCTGATGTTTTGTCACTTTTTGTTGTTGTGAATCTGTGATCTTGTTTTGGATCAGGAGGACCGGGCGTGGCAGCTTCTCTTCTTCTAGGAACTCTGTTGATCAGCTTGTTCCTCATCCTCACTGTCGCCTCCTTTTTCTACCTCAAACGCTCCAATCGGCTGCCAAACATCTTCTACCGCCGTAACAAGGGTGAGTTCTTTATATTTCCGACACAATGACGGAAAAAAACCCCAAAAACCTTCAGCTGTTTTAATAACATTTATGACTTTTGTTTACAGCCTTTATATTTCAACCAAGTGAAACGGTAAGTCAGTGTTATTGTTGCTTCATTGTAAATTAAACACCACAGAGTATTTGGAGCATCAGAGATGATCCTTATTATTGATTTTTTTTTTTTTCTTTTAGGCGGTTATGATCCCGTCTTCATCAGGTAAGACAACACTTCCTGTAAAATAACTGCTTTGTCTCTTACTGAACAGGTTAAAACAGGTTAAACCTGAAGTAAAACCTGGTGTTTTTGGCACTTTTTTTTAAAGAACATACTAAAAAGCATTGCATATAAGTAAATTAAGGCATTTGTGCTGTTTTAGGTTGAGATAGTGACACAAATGACATGTATTTATCTCTGATTATAACTTCCAAATCACTGTGAAATCACTTGAACTCATCATCACCTGCTTTGGATCAAATGATGAACTCAGCGCATGTGGCCGGGCTCCAACAGAGCTTCATTTGTGCCACTAAAAACATTCAATCTATTTAAAATCCTATGAAGAAAAACTAAAACAAATGTTTGTACGCTGTGATGATCACAAGCATTTTGCCTTTTCCTTTGTTTTGGTTTCTGCAGCGAGGAAGACGAGGTACGTCAGAAGGGAGCGGCCATCTGCAAAATCAGCACAGAACAGTGCCACGATAGCCACGTCAGCCACCACTCAAGTGTACAATGTATAAAAGAAAAAAAAAAACAGAAGAAGAGTGACAGAAAGCTCAGGAAGGATGTTTGGGTTTTTTTTACGAAGTGAAATTTCAAAGGAGTGAAGGACGACCAGCTGATCCTGGAGATGGTGACCAAACTTAGCTGTAGCTGCTTCTTCTGCCTTCATCTCAACATTTTAATAAGAACGTGCCATCAAGAAATATCAATAACTAGTAACTGATCTTGGTGCTTTAAATTCACTGGAATTTTTTTTGTGTGTGTGTGTGTGTGTTTGTGGGGGGGGGGGGCATGAATGAGATTTTCTCAGGATCCCTGAATCATTTACTTTTCAGAAGAAAATCCCCCTTTTGAAGCAAATTAGCTTCCGAATCCTTGTGATAAATAAAGTGCCAAAAACAGATCGTGTAACAGATCCAGTTTCTTTCAGCTGCTCTGCTTGGTCAGAGTTCAGCTTTGAATGAGTCCAAGATAGTTTCTTGAAAACGAGTAAAATGTTTCCCAAAATAAGCTGTTTTTATTCGCCACGTCTGCGTGGGAGTCGAGTCCTCGAATCTAAATGAATTTGCACATATGAGACTTGTATTTCCTTGAAAGCCAAAAGGAGTTTTAACAGCTGTCAAACTGACGAACCCCAAAACATGAAAGATTCAGACATGTTCTCTATTTATTTGTCTTGCACTGAGTTTTACTGTGGAAAATGAGTCCAGCGCAGTAAACCATGTATGTTCTGGTTGAGTCGTATTGATGAGCTGCTGAAAACACTGCTATTAACTTTTGTTTGTGCCATTTTATTGCTGCCATTGTCTGTTTTTGTAAAGCCAACCGATGTGAATGTATTTGATGTAGCTGTAATATCATTCCACACGCAGAGCCGCTCCAACATGAAAGAACTATTTATTAATTACCATTAAGGAATTTTGTCTCTTTCTTTAACAGAAGAAAATGTCTCTTAGTGTTGTTTATTATTATTGTGTCAGCTTTAAATCCAGCCAGCAGGCTTCTGATGATGACAATGTACCTGTGGTGAAGAGTTGTGTATTTGACTAATATCCAGTGGCCTTTACTGTATCTACGCCCCTTATTCAAGTTTTACCTGCTACAGTTTGTATTTATTTTTGTTGGTTTGAATTTTAGACAACACTAAACTAATTTCCATGTCTTTAGTTCTTTATTTGTCTGAAATAAATGTTTTTGCTCTGTGTGTTTTTAGTTTCACAAACAAGTTGAATACATGTACATACTGTTTTATACAAATGATGGATTGTTTTTGTAATAATGTATAAAAATCTCGCTTTAGTGCCATAAATAAAGTTTGGAGGATGTATTTGCTGAAATAAAGCACCCTTCAACAATCAACAGATTATTGTAAATAATTTCTGTTTTTATATTAGAATCTCCTAATTTAATGATGTGTATATTTATATTATTCGTTAGTGGATTGTCATGTCATGTTCCAATTATTGTAACAAATGCAGCTTTTCACACTCATCTTTGAATCCTGCACAACTCTAGAATGTTTATTTCCAAACAAATATACTTAGACATTTGGTGTATTTTGTATGAAATGAAAATGGGAATCAACAGAGTTCTTGTCAGAAAAGTACTGGGGCTATTTGTTAAAGATTTAAGGAGCTTTTATTGGCCACTTACCTCTATTAAAAAATAAACAACAATGCTATTGCTATTGTGTCTAAGCCATTAAATGAACCCAGTCAGTTATAAGTGCACAAGACCAAAGGAGGAAGCTGCTGTTGAACGGGTGTGGCCAGATCAAGGATATTCCCCCAGGGCTGCTGGAGATTTGGGTGTGTTGTGACTCCTGGATGGAAAAACTTTCCAGCTTAAAGAGATTTATGTTGTTACTAACAGATTAATACTTTTATTACAATGGCAGTTCAGACCTGCTGGACAGAGAGCTGGTTAATTCCTCAGGGTGTCAGTCAATACCGAGAGACCTGGTCCTCTCCAAGTCCTCAAAACATGTGGACTGAAGAGGTAAACTCCCATGACCCCCTCAACAACTCCATGAGGGTAAAGATCTGGTCCTCTGTTCCACAACCCTGGTAAAAGTCATTAGAGCTAGTGGAGCACAGATTTTTAAGGAAATTATCCTGCAAACTGAACAACTGGCAGGAGCTTTTGAACATCACATGACAGCTGTTAGTACAATAAAAGTCACAACAATAATACAACAGAGCCTAAAGCTGTTTGGTGGAATCAGTATAGTGATATATAGTAAAAACACTAAGAAAATATACATTTCAGGAATAATAAAGTTTCAAATTGAAACCAAACTAACAAAATTAATTATTATAAATTATTTTTATTCCCTGCTTTCTGGCCTTCCCAAAAAGACTATCTCAAGTTTACAGCTACTACAAAATTCAGCAGCACGTGTCCTGATGAAGACCAGGAAGCGGGAGCACATTACACCGGTTTTAGAATCACTGCACTGGCTCCCCGTATGTTTTAGGATCGATTTTAAGGTTCTTTTAATGATTTTTAAGTGTCTTAATGGTCTTGGGCCTTCTTATCTTTCAGAAATGCTTTTACTATATGAACCCTCGCGGTCTCTGCGTTCCTCTGGCAGCCGTCTCCTTATCATCCCTAAAGTCAGGACACGGACTCACAGTGAGGCGTCCTTCCACTATTATGGCCCTCACCTCTGGAACAGGCTGCCGGAGGACCTCAGGGCCGCAGAGAACGTTCATGTTTTTAAGAGCGGGCTCAAGACCTACCTTTTTAACCAAGCTTTTAACTAATTATTATTGATTATTACGCTTTTTAACTGATTAGCATATTTTACCAGATGTATTTTTTTTTAGTTTAGCTTTTAACTGTTTTTATTAATCTGCTTTGCATTTTTATCTTGATTCTATCTTATCATTGTTTTACACTCATTGTTTTATACTTTATACACTTTATGTTTTACAAATTTTACACTTTTTTTTTTTTTTTTTTTTTNTGTGAATGTATTTGATGTAGCTGTAATATCATTCCACACGCAGAGCCGCTCCAACATGAAAGAACTATTTATTAATTACCATTAAGGAATTTTGTCTCTTTTTTTAACAGAAGAAAATGTCTCTTAGTGTTGTTTATTATTATTGTGTCAGCTTTAAATCCAGCCAGCAGGCTTCTGATGATGACAATGTACCTGTGGTGAAGAGTTGTGTATTTGACTAATATCCAGTGGCCTTTACTGTATCTACGCCCCTTATTCAAGTTTTACCTGCTACAGTTTGTATTTATTTTTGTTGGTTTGAATTTTAGACAACACTAAACTAATTTCCATGTCTTATGTTTTTGCTCTGTGTGTTTTTAGTTTCACAAACAAGTTGAATACATGTACATACTGTTTTATACAAATGATGGATTGTTTTTGTAATAATGTATAAAAATCTCGCTTTAGTGCCATAAATAAAGTTTGGAGGATGTATTTGCTGAAATAAAGCACCCTTCAACAATCAACAGATTATTGTAAATAATTTCTGTTTTTATATTAGAATCTCCTGATTTCATGATGTGTATATTTATATTATTCGTTAGTGGATTGTCATGTCATGTTCCAATTATTGTAACAAATGCAGCTTTTCACACTCATCTTTGAATCCTGCACAACTCTAGAATGTTTATTTCCAAACAAATATACTTAGACATTTGGTGTATTTTGTATGAAATGAAAATGGGAATCAACAGAGTTCTTGTCAGGATGCATATTCTTCTGCTTGACCTAATCGTGTCATAGGGGGAAACACGTTCACTAGTGAAACCCAGATATCCCTCTCTCCATGGGGAAGCGACTAAAGGATGCATCCTAACCTGATGCTTGAACCACCTCAGCTGACTCCTTTCAATGAAGAGGAGCAGCAGCTCTACTTCAAGCTCCTGCCAGATGATGGAGCTTCTCTCCTGATCTCTAAGGCTGATCCTGGCCACCCAACAGAGGAGACTCACTGCAGCTGTTTGTATCTGGGATCTCATTCTTTCAGTCAGGATCCAGATCAAGACCTTTGGCTTTCGGCTCAACTCCTTCATTATGACAGACCAAAGTAGTTCCCTCATCACCGAGGATGAAGCTTCAATCAATTGGTCCTGCTTCATCTTCATCACTCAGGAACAAGATGCCCCGATACTTAAACTCCTCTACTTGAGGCAAAGACTCACTGCCAACCTGAAGGGAACATTTCATCTTTACCAAACTGAGAACCACAACCTCAGATTTTGAGGCTCTGACTCTCAGCTGTGAACCAGTGCACACTGAAGGTCATGGCTCGAAGACACCAACAGAACCTCATCATCTGCAAAAAGCAGGGTGAGATCCTGAGGTTTCACGAATCAGACCCCCTCCTCACCACGGCTGCACATTGACATCATGCACCCCCACTCCAAAAAAAAAAAAAAAAAGAAACCTATCATTGACGTCTTCGGAACTTCACTGGCCAGTGTTTCCTCTCCGGGACCCCTCTGTGTCGGGGGCGGTGGTCGGCTGTGGCTGCCTGGGTGCCCCCCCAGGTAAGGCCTGGGTGGAGGTGGGGGTACCAGCCCTCCCTACTCTGGGCGCACGGGGTCGGTGCCTTGGCAGCTGCTGCTGATCCGCTGCTACCGATGCAGATGGCTCCTATGATGGCATTTCCTGGCTCATCTGTGCTCAGCCCGCTGTTTTTGTAGCTTTTAAGTGTGTGTGTGTGTGTGTGTATATGGTCGATGGGTTGGGTTGGGATGGGGGTTTTACTTTTTAAGTAAAGGGGGGGGGGGGTTGGGGGGTCATTTTAAATCTGTAAAGCACTTTGATAAACTTTGTTTGAAAAGCGCTTTATAAATAAAGTTTTGTTGTTGTTGTAATTATTAATTATTATAAATTATTTTTATTGCAAAAATATTTAATCTCTCCTGGATCTGTGTAATGCTTAAATGAAATGAAATTGTTTTTTATTTATTTATATTTTAGGGAACTAAACGGTCTTACCTCTGGTAAAGGAGGGAAGCTCCATGTGACAGGACACACTGCTCTATTTATAACCTCTACCAGAGCCAGTGAGGCTCAGTGTGACATGTACAAGGACAGATCGACATCAGAACTGAAACGTCCTGCAGGAAAACAGTCTGAACAGGTTCAAACTTTATCACTCTGCAGCAGGTAAGTTCATCGTTACAACTGGAACACAAGTTTAAGAAGGTAAAACACGCTTGATGTTAAATGTTAAACAAGATCTTTAATCGGTTTAACGTAAGATATTTAGTTTGTCATGATTAAGAAACACTCATAACAATTTACCCAGTAAAGCGCTTTTAAATTATGATGATTATTGTCAAATATATTGATTTTGAAGAAGGAAACATGTTCCAATATGAGAACATTTAAATCTATATGTCATGTTGTTTCAGTGCCATTTCCTTGAATATGTTTGTTAAGCTGATTTGTTTGTCTCTGACACGTGACAGACCAGATCATGTAACTTGATTTCTAAGATAAGGACTGTGGGGGTATTTTAGGGGTCTTGCTTGTGACTCTGTTGTTGCTCTGAGGTCTGCCAATCTTTGAACTCTGAAATGTTTGTTCTCTCTGCACAACTGTTTCCTGATAGCAGGTGATAACGGCCGACTCTAGACTTCAGTCACGAGGCTAAATTTAGCTTGAATGTTTTGAACAAACATAGCTCACCTTGTATTCTGAGTATGGACGTAAAACTACAGGTTAGCTTTCATGCAAACCTGCCTAAAGCTAATTTTCTATGTTTGTTTCTTTTTGTTATTCAGAATGAAGTAAATATGAAGTGTCACGATGGATGATTTTGATCACAGCATTCACATTGCAGAAAGCGACTGGAGCAGCTTCTATGATGAGAGTGAGGAATGTGATCTGCTGCAGCCTTCGCTTGCATACCCGGACGACTCTGGCCTCAGCGACTCAGAAGACTCAGGAAACAATAATCTAGTCTACAGCACAGGACAGCAGGAGACACAGAGGAGGACTGATGCAAACAGTGGAGGAGGTGAATGTACCTCTGCAGAAAAGAGCAGCAGAAGTTGCATTAAATCACCAGAGCATCTGAATCAAAGTGGAGCTGGAGGATCAGAAGATGATGCTGCAAGAAGCACGAAACGGATGGAAATATGTGTCGGCTGTCCTGGAAGAAACACCATCACCACAGTGATTGCACAAGAAACCACAGAAGAGACAATGGACAGCAGAACAAACACACTGCAAACACTAAATTCTTTCAGCTCAGGGGAGACAAAAAAGACAAGAAACAATGGCGACGTGCAAACAGTCAATAACCGAGACTCAACAGAAGAATCGGGGCTATTTTCTCTCAGACAGACAGAACTGAGTGTGAATGAGTCAGATGCCACAGAGAGACCTGTGGCTGATGTAAGAGCAGAGAAGGAGCGCTGGTTTGTGACTGTGAATGACAACCTGGCTCGACGGCGCAGGCGTTCTTCCTCTGTGAAAAAAAAACGCAGACAAAACAAAGCCTGTGAGAGAAGAGGCCACACGGGCATCGTCCTCAGCAGGGGGGTCGGCTCAGTGGAAAAAGGTGCTGAGGTAAATGTTATTAATCACAAATCTGAAGAAGGAACGGACATGCAATCACACCAAAACAAAAAATCTCAAACATCTCCAAGTGATGAAGTAAAGGCTGATGTGTATCACATGTCTGGTGATTTATCAGATAAATCGATGGAGCAGGAGACTTACGAGCTTGAAGACAGTGTTGGGTTTGTTTCCCTTCACATGTATGATTCTGAGAGCTGTTTGTCTGCAGCTGAATCAGTGGAGGAAACTCAGCATCCTCTTCAAGAAAATCCTCAATTACAGGATTCACTTTCTTTGACTGAGAACACTGAGGCAGACCGAACCGAGGATGGACAAATGTCTCCTCAATTTGTAGCAGCAGCAAACTGTAAACGTTTTAAAACCATCAACTCCAACCCCTCACTCATGTTTCCATTATGTCAAAGACCTGCAGAAACACCAGATGACGACTCCACATGTGAAAACAACTCTCACGCAGAAACATCTGGAGCCCAAATGGAAGATTATCTTAGTTTCCTCCCTGCTCCTGATTTTTCTCTGACACCTTGCTCTGCAGCCAGCTGCCCAGAAACATATGCAAAAGCTGCAGGTGACACTAAACCCGTGTATGCCATTTCTGCCTTTTGGGATGAAATGGAAAAACTGACAATAAAAGACATTTTGCAGGTCAGGAAGAGCAGATGCTCGCCTCCGAAGCCAATCCAGGAAACAGTGGTGCCAGACCCAACAAGCCACAGCCTACAGGTGGAGCCTATGGTGTATAATATGTCTGACAGCGGCCTGGTGGACACCTCAGATGCAGCGGACTCGGACTACTTCACACAGCCGGATGAATCTAAACCAGATACCTGCAGCCAGGATTTTCTGGCCTCAGATTTTGAGGAAGAATACTGGCATTTTGTCAGCGCAAGTAGGAACCCAAGCCCTGAATTTCACTGCAGAAACCAACAAGGTGGCCCCTCTTCCTTAACACACGAGGAAAGCTCCACAAGCTCTGAAGGGAGGGGGACACCCGTCCCTCTAGATGACTTTTTAGGACACTGTTTTAACAATCAGACAAGTGAGAGTCTGTCTCGCAGCAGGAATCCACATCTGGGGGGAAACTCCAATTTAAACCCACACAGCACATTGGAAACACTCGTTTCTGCATCTCTTTTATCAGAACTAAAGGATACACATCACCAAATATCCTTCCCAGAGATCATTGAATGCTTTTTCACAGAGTCTGAAACCAACATGGAGTCACAGACCATCACTGTTTATGATCCAGAGAAGATCCCTGTGTCTCCTGAATTTAAATTATCTTACTACACATTAAGAGAAGATACATTATCTTCTCTCCAGAGCAGTCTGGACAGACCCATCCCTATTTTCTCCTGCTCTCATCCCACCGTCAGAGAGCTCACATTCCCAAAACAACTCAATGTTTTCCTAAGAGAAGGTGAGGGTAAAATCTCTCCCGTCTCTTCTGTCAGAGTTATATCTCATATGTTAATCCAGGCTAATCCGCACACATCATCATCAACAGCAGCAGCGGATGTCAGTGGATTTCACTGTTGGGATAGTTTAGGGTCAATGAGGAGAATTTCCTTCCCTGACAAAGGCAGCATTCGTTGCAGAAGCTCCGGTGTCTGGATGTTCCCATGTGAGAGCGACGACGTTCAGATCAGAAAAGATAATCCAACTGTAATGATGCTCGGTGAAGGAAAGGTCAACCCAGGTTCTTCTCAGGTGTTCACAGAACTGGAGGAAACATGGGAGGTTTTGGAAACTATTCGGACAACAAGTAAGTGTGAGTGCTAAAAAAAATTGCAACACAATGAAAGAAATCCTGCAATTTACAACCCTGTTTTCAAAAAAATTAATTAAAAAAAATTAAAAGACTGTGTTTGCAATTGATTTCTGCCCTAAAAGTTTAAAAAAGGAAGTAATCAAAAACCTTGAATTTGCCTGCAATATGTCTCGAAACAACCCAATTAGAAACAACATAAAAAGACTCAGTCCTCTTGGAAAGACTGCAGTCATATTTCAAATAACACAATTTAAGCAAAGCATAAGGTGATTGTTTAAAATTACAAATAGTTTATTCATCCGTCCATCTTCAGTCGACACTGAGAAAAAAAAACAAGGAGCAGAAGCTTGGATGTTGTGTCTGAGCTCATTTATCACAAACAAAAAACAACCTGTACATATCTGAAGATATCGTAAGTGTCCAATCATAAAAATGATAAAATGCAGCCATCCAAACACTTTTCAGAGAACGTCTTGCTTATTTCAGCAAAACCATAACATGGCTTGGTTCTTATTTAAGCAACAGAAGAACTGAGAACTCAAATCCCCAGGAAGTTTAAGAGAATCTGCAGAGAGGAGGAATGAAACATTTCCTCTCTTTATACTTAATTCTTGTACAATATTTAGTTTTATACAGAACTGAAGTCATTTTTAACTTTAATCTGATTTTGATTTACATGTAAAAGTTTTTTTTAATCAAGGCTTTCTTTAATTTTTGTCTGTTTCTAACAGAGCAAGAAGGCATCTTCTCTTCAGTGAAGCAGTCAGATATGTGTTTAGTCTGCATCGCTTTTGCCTCCTGGGTGCTCAGATCCACTGATCCAGAGGCTGCTGACACCTGGAAAGCAGGTAGGAACTCATAACTTTTAGACAATGTGGGGAATGTTTTTCATTGAATTGTAATTTTTTTAAAAGTTACATAATAAAAATAGCACTTTAATGTCAAAAGTTTCGATGTTAGCCTCCAACCCACAAGTTTCATGTTTTTTAATTCTTGATCATAAAGTATTTTATGATTTAAATTCATTCAGCTCTTCTAGCAAATGTGAGCGCGCTGTCAGCCATCCAGTACCTGCGTCAGCACATGAAGAAGAAGAAGAATCCTCCACCAGATGAGCTCTGACACAAACACACAAAAGAAGAAAATTCCAAACATTTTTACTCGGGTCCACACAAATAAAGCTATTCACACACATTATACAGTAAATACTGATATTTAGCCAGACATGTGCAGTGAGATGGAGTTTGGCAAAACATTCTCTAAGGGTAAACAGTTTTAGTAAATTCTTACATTGCATTCCTTTGCCACTTTGTCATATTTACATCCAAGTCTGTGAGGGAACCATCATTTGTTTTTCCTATTGTCCATCTGACATTTATCTAAAACTAGAAACATGAAATAAATGAATAGGTTAAGAATAATAAGTAATAATAATAATAAGTAATAATGATAATAATAATAATAATAATAATAATAATAATAATAATAAGTCTGTTGAGACTGAATAAAAGTGAAGAAGAAAAAACACAAACAGGGTCAAGTTGTTGCAGTTTTATTAAAGTATGTTTTAATAAAAGGCTATTTATGTTAAAATAATTTTTCTTTTTAATTTTATTAGTAAAAGGACCATCATGTTAAGGAATACCTTTTGTTTATCCCATAAAGGAAAGCTGTGTTGGAGAACGCTGGACAGACAGGTGAAGATGCTTCCACAGAAACTGTGGTTATTCACTTCAATTCAGTTTATTTCTATAGTGCCAATTAATGACGAGTCATTTCAAACACTGTTCAGAAACAACAAGCCTAATTCACTTCAACAGGTCTAGATCAAACAGTTCAATCCAATTGTAACATGTCTGATTCAGTGAATTAGAATTTAGTTGTTTTTTGATCAAATTTAATTTGTAAGATGTTATTTAGCATCAAATAATAACAGCACTTCCTCCAGGCTTTGAAAAGCTATGATTAGAGTAGTTTTTGTGTGTTTGTGTCATGGTGTCTGATCAGAGTCAAGGCCGTCGGGTTGGAACCACGTATCCAAACTGGGTTCTGTTGGGTCTTGGTGGCAGAGCCGTTTCTGTGTGGAAACTATTTAGAAAGTTACTGTTCCATCATTATCATTGTAAAGCTAATTTTTAAATATCACACAGAGGATTTTTGTCAAATCTTCAAAATTTCTTGCACACTGAAACTTAGAAGTTTTTTCATTTGGATTTGATGCATTTCTCTGGGATTAATGCAATAAAACTAAAAGTGTGAGTCATGTGCCTGAATTATTAATTGCAGAAAACAGGTCAGAATATTCCATCAGGTCACAACATAAATAAATATTTGTCCTCTTACAGAATCTTAGAGAATTTACCTTTTCACCGACGTGAATTTACTGTAAATACAAGTTATGAGTACAAACTCTGGACTTTAATTTGATCAATTGTTTGAACTAATAAACTTGCCTTGAACTAACACACCTGCTTACCTGATGAAAGGAGCAGCTATCAACATATATAAAGATGGATGATGCATCTTCATTCACTTCTACTGAACAAAAGTGATGCCTGATTACGGTAAAGGCACACGAGATGTAGATCTGCAAGTCCTGCCAACTTACACAACCCAGTTCTAATTAAATATATTTTTAAAATTTATAAGAATCAGAATCAGAGTCAATACCTGTAAAAAAAAAATCTGTGATTTTTTTTTTAAATCAGGAAAAGGTCTAATTTCTTACCATGGAGGAGGTGGCATATAAAACGTAGGACTGCAGCCAGCCACCAGGGGGCGCGCTTCTGGTTTTACGTTCAACATCCAACTTAGATTCTGTATCTGTGTGTGTTGATGGGAAAGCCAACATCTGCTGATGAAAAGGCTTTTGGGTAATTTGTCTATTTGCATCGAAGCTCTTAAAAAAAGCTGTCTATTGTTTAAAAAAGCCATAACTGTTATAAACGCAGCCTGTTTGGAAATAAAGGCCTTCAAAATAAAGCTGGGAGGACTTTAGTGTCTCCAGTCTCAAAAGTTCATACAAACACTGTCTTATAAAACTTAACATTACTATTACTTTCAGATTACATGTGAATTCCTGCAGAAATATTGACTTGACTAGAATGTTTTAGGTAGGTAGCGCTGCAACAAATTTCCTGGCTGAATTTTATGTAAATAACTATGTAAAGCTTGATGATATAAAGGTTAATAAAAATGTGTTTGCATGAACTGCTGGTATTTTCAAGATTAGTTATTTTAAGACTCTTTGATCTGAGATCCACTATAATTAAACAGTTTGTCAATCTAATCAGAGCCAATATCTGTTTCTCTAAACTAAGTTCATTCAATTCAATTCAAACAAACTGACTGACTGAAGACACTGTGGTTGAGTTAGTCTTGTGAAGAGGACGAGGAGGATTTTTCATGATATTTTTCATTTTTGGGAGCATCTTCCTTTGGACAATCAACTCAAGATCCAGAACAGAACCAGCCTTCTTTATCAGATTTTATTCTTATTCAAAAATCAAAGTTCTTACTTGGCACCTACAAATTGTTCTTTGCCTCCTGGACTCTATTATTCTTCTGAAGACATTAATACAGCCCAAACAGAGAAGTGCACCCACATACACCACACATCAAAACATCTGGCTGGGTCCTGGCAGTATTACTTTTATTGGCCATCTGGATTACCATGGCTAATGTTAACACATTAGGGTTGGTAATGAGATGTGTACTATTACATGGACATGGCATTTCTAGTTACCATGGCAACATTATGCACCCACAGGTCAGAGTGTAGAATTTTTGTGACCATATATCAACACGACCAGTTCGGCCTTGAGATGTGATTTATTTTAACTGCTTAGCAGTTACCATGGCAATGTAACGTACCACAAACCACACCCACAAAAAAAATGATCATCCTCCTCAATGAACTCCCATATTAATTAACTTGTTTTAATGATTTTAATATAACTGCAGCAGCTGTCACACCATCTCTGCTTCACAATAAAAGGTAGGAAATCCAGCTCTCTCATTGGCTGAGGCTTTTACTAACCAGGTGGAAGGCACTGTCTGGCTGCTCATAACCTTTGTAAAGGAACCCACAGAAAAGATGGGAACAATCCCTTTAGAACATCTGTATTAGACTAGAGCAGGTTTAACTGTTACAGTGTTGATTAAACCAGAAACCCACATCTGCATGTCTGTAAAAAAACTGCAGAGATTAAACGTGTTATTGCAGAAATATTTATTGAAATAAATATGGCATGGATACAAGTTGATATTATATCACATAAATACTGAATTTAGGCAATGTGTGTTTTAAAAACTCTACATGAATGTTGAAGAGTTAGTTTCTATCCAATTGGCTTGCTCTTGTTAAAAACACAGTAAAGACACTTTTCTAATAAAACTTTGTTAGTAGACAGACAGACACGTCATGTTTGGATTATTTATCACACCTTATAACACTATATGCTGCTTTTAGCTTAAAGTTTTACTGTTCTCATGCTGAATCAAGAGTCACACCTACTCGTGTATTGACAGTAATTATTTAGTATATTATGACTATTTACAGTCTCGAAAAAGAGCAAATAAAAGCTTCGGATATATCGTGTAAAGATATCTTGATATATAAAATTTACGGGTTTAAACAAATATTTAGCAGATTTAGGAGTAAATCCAACCTCTAATATGCTTTCAGCCTAACACAACAATGTAACTCGCTACTCTAGTTTTATTCTTTACCATAAAAGAATGATTCATGCTACTTTTAAACACACCAATTTAATGTTATTCTGTACAAGGAACTTTTTTAGAAATTATAGCGATATTTAACTCCAAAGTCAGTCTGTTGTCAGACCCTTTAGCAAATGTATTCAACTACATACGAAACAGTTTAAAAGTTTGGAGAAAACCTTTTGAGTCTCGCCTCGTTATTTTCAATAACAGCCGGTAAATCTTTAAGAGACGAAAAAAATCTCAGACAGACTTTGAACATTTCATGAACAAGGAATGCACATTAAGTTCCACAAATATTTTCTCTAAAATATATGAACACAAATGAACAAAAAAATAATAATAAAAGACACAAAATAGTCTCTTACGGTTTCAATATTACACAGTATTGGTTTTTAAACTACGATCTCAGAACATGCACCACCTCAAGATGGCTTGTCACCTTCTTTCTTCAGACGGCTTGAGGAAAACAGAAACAAACATCAGTGCAGCTGCAACTCACCGAAGTTCAAGTACAGAATTTGGCAACAATAGTTTAAGAAAGCTTGACCTTTCAAAACAGAAAGAACTGCAGCTACGATAACTGTAGTTAGAATTATTACATGACACATATATAGTAAATAATAACAGAAATGTATAAACGAACAGATAAATTAATTCATGACAAAATAACACCAACATGCAGTATCTA
>SSNP01000061.1:248180-275565 GCA_006937955.1 Pachypanchax playfairii
GGGGGGGGGGGGGGGGGGGGGGGGGGGGGGTGAGATCACAAACCAAAGAGCGGGTGGCGCAGCATCTCATGATCATGAGGAAGATCAGTGAGTAAAGGATTTGGCATTGGGCCGCCAGGGAAGGGGAATCGAGCCAAACGTGGTCCCGTTGCTAAAGGGTCAACTAGAGGATGAGGGCTTGAACCTGAGAGAGGACGAGACATGAAGTGAGTACAGATACGTTACAAATTCGCAGGTCTTAATGCAGATACATGAACTTCACCTTGACTGAGCGGGTCCTGTTGGTGGAGGTGCAGGTGGGAGTGAATGTGGGAGTGTTGGTGATGATGAGGCGTCACGTTTAGCATCTGCAGCCGAGCGGCCGGATCTGTTGCAACAGAAGCCATCCTCTCAGCATGGAGCCGCTCCGCTGTGAGTCGCTCAGCGTAGCTCAGTTCCGGGCGCATCTGAGGCCCTGCAAGCACCAGCCTCTCTCTCTCCAGGTGGCTCAGACCAGGATGGAAGGGCACAAAGGGGTGAGAAGGCCCAGGTATGTGAGGAAGACCCAGTGCCCCGTGTCTCGCAAAGTGCTCCATGGGGTTTGCTGATGGGTGCAAAGTTTCCAGGTCAGGGGGTTTAACCTCAAAGCCGGGCTTCATCCTCTCACGAAGTTCTCGATCTCTGAGGTTCCTCAGCTCACGCTCTCTGAGGCTCGGCTCGGCGCTGTACAGACCAGGCATGTGATAGGCCAGCAAGGGGTCCCCGGGACTCAGCGACACATAGAAGGGATGGTTGCGGCTGCCGGGTGACATGACGTGGGGTCGTGCGTAGTCATTTAGGTTGCGTATGGCAGGTGTGTCTGGACCAATGTAGGGTGGCACAGCTGCTACGGTGGCGGGCGGCGGCTCGAAGGAGGGGCGTCCGTGGACTTGCGCTGCCATTTGCACCTCACTTATGCGACTGTCATGTGAGGAGCTGGAGGCTCTCTGAAGAACAAGATGGAAAATTAGATAAATTATGTTTTATGTGCAAGACACTTAGAAACAAACAAATAAAATGAATCCTTCACTAACAGAGTTTCTATCAGCATCCCGTTCACGGTCTCTCTCTCTGTCTCGCTCCCGTTCTCGTTCTTGGCGAGCACTGAGCTCAGCTTCTCTCCGGGACCTTTCTACAGCCTCCTCTCTTTTCTTGGCCAGCTTGGAAGACGACAGTGGCGTGAAGAAAAAATCTGTCCTTGCACAGGAATTATAGCCACGATCCAAGTGTTTGATAAACCTGGAAAAAAAAAGGACGTGCAACAGTAAATTCCTAAAATGTTACAAAGAATATTTCTATTTGTTTCAAGCCACGAACATTTCAAATCCATATTATATATATTTATAGGCTAAAATGACAGAATAACTTTTACAGCAGTTACATTATCAGACTACAATAGGCTGAGAGAAACTTATTTTCTGTCTGTAAAAAGTTGCAGAATAATGTTAAAGTTTTCTCAGAAAAGTTCTTTAAAACAAGAAAGAATCTGGACCTTCAAATATCACGTGACACAAAATAAACTTTGAGAACTAAATATTCCCAAACTTTGTGGCAACATCTGACATTTTTGTAAAGTGTTAATTTATTTTAAAGAAGATTATCACTCAATATTACTAAAAATAAGGATTTTTAAACATACCGTGCTGACTGGCTGGCATGGCTCGCCATGTTAACGATGGTGGGCTCGGGTGAGGGGCTTCGAGGAGGTGATGGTGGGCTCTCTGCTTCCTCCATCTCATCCAGAGGCTCCTCTTTAATCTGAATTTGTGATCCTCCTGCTGCGGGGGGGTTTGGTGAGGGTCGGGGAGGGAGGGATGGCTGCAGGCTCGGGACGGGACCACCAGCAGAGGATGGGACAGAGGTTACAGGCAGGGGGGCTGCAGCTGATGGGAGAGGCGAGGTCACGCTTTTACTGGTGGGATTCTGCACCTGGGTGGTGGCTGGGAGTTGGGTTGAAAGTGAATGTGCTGGCAGAGGATGCGGCATGAGCTGAAGAGGAGGAGGAGGGGCACCTGGAGGGTGCTGATTGGGCAGAGAATTGAGGGGCTTCAGAGCTGGAGGAGGAGGCAGATTGGAGGGCATCTGGGGGAAAGGGGCTGCAGACTGGTGCAGCAGCTGCTTGTGTGAAGGTGGAATTGGGGTGGTGGGAGGAGGCTTGACTTGAGGGCTGGTAAGTGGAGGTTGTGGAAGCTGAGTGTCCCTGAAGAAGGGCAGAGGGCGCTGAGAGGTTTGAGGTGGTGGGCCACTTGGCTGCAGCGGCTGTGTGGAGATGTGAAATGCAGAAGGAAGAGGAGCATCTTGACCAGGAGCTGCTGCTGCAGCTGGTGGAGGCCGTGGACAAGGCAGAGACTGAGCAGCCTGCTGCGCTCGGCTGTTTGAACCTGCTGACTGACCGCACTGAGGGGGATCAGGAGAAGATGGTGGGGGGCTCTGAGCTGGTTCAGCTGAGGGCACGCTTTGTGGTGGCTGAGAAGTAGTGGGAGTGACCTGAGATGGGAGGGGCTGCTGGACTGGCGTGTCAGCGGGGGCAGCCGGCTCTGACGGGATGCCGTTCGGCTGAGCAGAAGAGTCGGAGTCACTCTCGTTGCCCTGCTGAGGGCTGGGAATGCTAGGAGAGGAGCTGCGGTTGTCCTGATCAATGTCTTTGGTGTCACTGCCATCATCCTGAGCACTGCGGCTTTCTGAAGAGCTCTCCTCCTCTGCCTCTCCCTCGGACCGGGAGCTCTGTGGATCCTGCAAAAAAACAAGCAGATTCATAACATAAAGCCAGACACACGGTGAGTTAAAAAGGGTTTATTTCCCAATAAACTATAAAACTCAACAACAATATGTTCATATTTTAAGTTTCGTTGGAATTTGAAAACAATATCCTTTTATTTGTGGTTTTTTTACCCGAGTTTTTGGCCTTTTAGGTGTAATTTTTTCAGGTTCGTCAGGCTCCAGAGCAGGACTTTCCCGTACACGCTTTGTTGTTTTTGGCACCGTCACCTCCTCTTTGATCCTCTGCACATAAAACATAATTACACATTGGGGTTAACGATAATACTGAATATGTTGTTCCTTGCTGCTGTGACAGACCTTCCCTTGTGAGTGTGGCATACATTATTTACTAGACTGAGTTTTATGAAGGCAAACACAGTCAAGTCAGCTGTAATTTAAAATCAGACAAACAAGCTACTGGGATTTAAATACCACAGAAAAACCCATCAGGTAAAGTCTGTGAGGCTCATGCATATGTTCTTTACCTTATTGGTTTTCCTTGAGGATTCGGTCTTTTCTGTAGAAGATCTGGAGATCGTCCCACTTGTGAAGGAGTGGTGATCATCGCTGGTCAGGGAGCCTGTGAATCTCCTGAGGCCACTTCTTAAAGATGACATTTGCTTTAAAAGAAAAGTCAGCGATCAGGTCAGTTAAATGACAGAAAAAAACTCTAAATGTGTGATTGTGTAACTACCAAGCAGCATTGAGCTTACAGGTGCTTTGCTCTGGCGTGTCCTCATGCCATGCTTGCTGTTCACCTCTTCTTCTTTAACAGGTTTGAACATGAATGAAGAACTTGCCGATCTTGGAGCTGGCGGCAGATACCCGTGTTTGTTTTCATACGTGCGGCAGGCCGTGCACAGCAGTGGGTTGTCTCTCCCGCCCTGGTGCCAATCCTTAGAATCTGTTAAAGGAACAGCAGCTTTAAGTACAACTTTAAAAACTTTAGTGCTCATCTTATCACTAAATAAGTTAAAATACTTGTTGTTCCACAGTGGCTGCAGCTCTTTATTTCCTGTTCGCTGTCTTCACTGTCCAGATCATCCTCGCTGGCAGAACTCGCATCCACTGCAGAGGAAAAATGGCAGTTTAAGTGAGCAGATCTTCTCATCTGATCACACAAGTATCAATCTTTTTGCTAAACCACATTTAAACGCATTTTTGGAGATGCACACCTGAGTAGTTTCGAGATGGCGCGCTGACAGGGGCTGCAGCAGATCGAGTCTTTGCTTTGCGAGATGACGGCTGCCGACGCTGTTGGCGATAAGCTCTTGTTCCCGCGGCCTCTGGAGTTTTCTTCCAGTGGTAGTAAAAAGTGATCAACTCTCCCTGATGAAAAAGAACAGATTCTTATTAATAAACTGCAGATACTGCTGTTGTATTAAAGTCATGTAAAAAATATATCATTTTAGACTGTTATAAAAAGCTATTTTCCCCACAAAACCCAAATGTTCACTTACAGTTTTTTTACTGGGGAGAAAATCTTTACGAATGCGGAAGAAATTCTTTCCATATTGTCTCAGTCCTTTAATGAAGCGTTTCTGTGAAACACAAGATTGAAGAAAAAATAAAATAAAGACATAAATTACACAAGTGAACTGAATTTAATCTAATTATTATGACAGAGGTAATGAAGTTTAGCAAGTCTGATAGGTCTGTGCTAATGCTAACTGGCTGGTTAGAGGCAGCTTTCAGCAGGATATGCAATTAGCAGCCAACACTGTAATAAACAAATAACTAATAATGTTGCTTTATATAAAATATACATTTTTTACAGTTTTTTTACAGTTTTTTTATGATGACATTGTAGCGTGCATCATTTTAACGGACTGAGCATCATTATGATGTTAAATGAGTCTCACCACATCGTCTTCTGACCAGCATTTTTCGATGAGCTTCGGTAGAGGCCTCTTGACTAGGCGCTGGAGAGCTTTAGCTGCATCATAATGACTTGCATGAAGCTAAAACAGAGAGGTTAAAAAAACAAACAAAAAATTAGTTTATATGTGGATTCTAACAGCAGCGTTTCTAAGTATTTACACACTCCTACCATGTTGAGAGCGTTGAGTGTGGTGTCATCACGGGAGGCCGCCAAACATCCATCCTCTGTGGATCCTCCGTCACACATCCCCGCAAACGCTGCCATGCTCCTTAAAACCACAACATATTGTCATTAAAGTAAGTCCTTGACTGACACAATTCAAGGGTCCATTTTCCTTTAATCAAAAGCCTTAAATAAAATATATACTTTCTTGTTTAGAATATGGAGTTATTACATTTGAGGTTTGACACTTACCTGGCTGCTCTGAGGTACATGAGGAGGTCACAGTCGTTAACTCCAGGTGTCCACATGAGCTCCTCATTGTCTGTCTGAGTCTGTAAACCAGGTGCAGGTCGAGGCTGCAACTCTGGAAGTTTGGCCTGCAGGAAAACAAAGAATGCACAAAAAAATAGCTGGTGTGAATCTAATAATCATAAGAAAACATTATTCAGCTCTTCAAAACAAACTGACAATCACAGAAATGTTAAGCTGCTTCATATACATCCTCCTGTGGGGACGATCTCTGCACACAGCATGAAGACATTTGATTCATAAGAAATTATGAATTCACCATGTGCCAAAAATATCTTCGCACAGTCCTTTGGTCTTTTGAAGCTTAGTGTCTGATATTTGAATGGGTCTGAAACATGCAGTACTGTGCAAACATCTTACACAGATTTCAAAGGTCTTGCACTTATTTCTTTATATTTTACTTCTAAGGAACCAAAAACTTTCTTGAATATTTTCAAAATAAGCCCTGAGTTATATATCTTTAAGCTTTCTGAGGGTCTTTTAAAGTTTTCCTTTGGACTAATTTTCAGTTCACTGCCTCGTGTTTGATTGTTAGGCTACAAAGTCAAAAAAAAAACAAAAAAAAAACTCTGAAACACCTACAAAAAAAATTGTGAGGTCATTTTACAAGATAATAAGAAATTCTAGATCTTTGGAAGCAAAACAAAAAAATCAAGACGAGTTTAAATACTTTACAAGGTGATTTAAGGTTAACTTTCAGGTTTTCTCAGCTTAGTGATTAGTTCAGATTTTCATTTCTTTAAATGAAGCAATAAAGCACAATAAAAACAAACTAGAAAGTTCTTGAAGAAACTTTGAGAGGAGCTGCCACCATGTGAATGAGTGAAAAACTCCCATCCAATCAGAAGGCTGAATTCATCCAACACTGAGTGTGTGTGACAACTGACAGGTGCTGCACATGTGATGAAAAGACTGAAAGTCAAATTAATACTGGTGTGTAATGAGGAAATGGGATGATTTCAGAGATTATTTCATTGAGTTACAACAGGGGTGTGGTTTTTAATTGATTCCATTGCCATTGTAACCCAAAATTTCATGTACACAGGAAGATTCATTTTGCTTTGCATTGGCCTCTATTCATTATGGCACTCTCTAAAAACACTTGCATTAAAGTACCTGATGACTAGGTCCCACTCTTATCTCGCCTTGTGTGCTGTTCAGGCTCCTGTAAAATCAAACAAAAATTGTTTAAAACCTTAGTTTAATATTTTAACATTTTTTTAATTAAAGGGAGATAAAAACTGTTTTTATTGATCAGTAGAGCTGTTACAGTCAGACATGATCAATATCAGAACCTTCTCTTGCACAGACAGCACTGATTATAGCAGCTGAACAATGTCCCGCCCCCCCACTGCTGTGAACCAATCACAGTCTTCCGTTTCTTATATTACATGAATGAAACCCGACGCCACAGCGGCCGCAAAACACTGTCAATCAATCACACATAAGCTGCTAATTTTTACGGTCACCATTACAGAACAGTCTGTGCTGCTTAACAGTAGCGTTAACTGAAACACTCTTCCGAGTATTTAACCGCAGCTTAAGTATGCAATCAATAATACATGTCGACGTTAGCATAAACAAATAAGCTATATTGATACTTGTCTCGCGGAAGATTTAACTGTCAATCCAATAAATGTGTCCACTATCCTTTTTATTTTGGACAACGTTTAAATATATCCGTGTAAATAACAGCAGGTTATTTATGTTAGTTGCAGCGAACAGAGATGTGGTTTGCCAACAGGAGCTGCTAGCTGCTAACGAGGTAATATCACCGTAGCTTGTTAGCCACACACGAACTTCCTGACCACTGACACTCCGACAACCGCAAACGAACGGCGCTCAAAGTAACGCTGCCAAACACTGAAAGACTAATTCAAGACAACTAGACTATAAATGCATATAAAGTGACAAATAAAAGAAGTTACCTGCGCGGACTGAACAGGTCGTCCATGTCGAAGGATGTTTGGTTGTAGCTTGTTGACACTACAGCAGCGCAGTGGGCGATACACTCACAGCAACTATGCGAATCCCCTATTACATGGCTATTCAAAATGGAGGCGGTGTAATGGTGTTTTTTTTTTTCAGTGCAATGACCTCAACTCAGCCTCCTCCTCCTCCTCCCTTTCTTCCTTTTCTTGGTGATATACGGCGGTAGCAAACTTTATCTGTGAATTACCGCCATCCTTCGGTCTGGAAAAATGAAATGGTTTATTGAGTTTAAATACAGACCGAGAACAAATCATTTAATTAGATTCTATTGATTGATCTGGTTGAGGTGTCTGTAATCTTTATGACTGAAGGAGTTGTTTCTCATCACTCATTGTAAATTTAATTTGTAAAAAGCCACAAAGTCACATTGAGAAATAATTAATATAACAAGTCACACACCTATAGTTAAAGTATGAAGTTCCACCTTTATGCTTATAAAAACAAACAAACAACAACTTCATGCTGCTGATAAACACCAGCCTCCACCAGGATCCTGCAGAAACAAGCTGTTATATTTATATGGTTGGATGGATTTAGTTTTATCATCTATTACTTAAACGTCCACGAAAGGAAACAACATTGACTTTGTCTAAGTGCATGGTCTTTTGTGTCTGTGTTTTTCTCTGTTATATAAAGAACTGTTTACAAAGTCTTATTTACAACAGATTAGCAAAACTAATTATTACTTTTAATGTAATTGTCTCAAGTCTGATATAAAATGTTGGTTTGTTGTGGATCAGAAGAGTCAGACTGACCTGTGACACAAATTATGTTACTTAATCTGTGGTGCAGGTCAGAAAAATTCATAAACAAAGTTAAACTAATAGCTGTATTTTACAGACATTTCAGTCAAGTCGTGATTGTTCAGTTCTGGTTCTGGAATCAGTTCATGCAGACAGAAAAGCCTCTTTGTGATATTAGTACCATTCTGCTGCAGAGATTTCATCTGCAAGTGGTTAAAAAAATCAATTTCCTGTTACTCAGGTTCATGTTGATTTTGTTCAAAGTTACAATGAGCCACTTCAGAAGGGCTGAAGAGTCACATGTGGCCCCAGAGCAGCAGGTTGCACATACCTGATCTCGTTACACTCAAAAGTCAAATATAGTATTGATTATTTTTAATTACATTAATCCTCTAACCAGCCTAACAATAGCACAAGTTAAGTCTGTGTCCTTACGTACCAGACAAGGAAACACAGCTGAACAAAGAAATAAGGTTGTTAACAAGCCCTGTTACACTTTGTGCTTTTGTTGAAATCATGAACAAGTCATGAGATTCAGCCATTAGTTGATTTAACTTCTGGAAAAACGATTACAGTATAAACAGTGTGCAGAACAAATCAGTGGTAACAGAACTTTTTAAGTATATTATTCAAATACATTTTAGTCTTCTGTAAAACACAGTAGTGGCTCTGTCATGGTATGGGCTTTTGTTGAGATTAAAAATAGAAAGGACTGATCAAATTTTATGTGGTTTAGGAAAGCTTCTGATCAGCAACATTTTTCCCAAACACAGTGCATAAAGGCTTAGTGAGTGAGGAAAAACAAACATCTCACAATAATTGGCCATGACAGAGACAGAAAAAGTTTGGGACTGAGTGTTATGGTGCGTTCACACCGGCCACTTTGTCAACGTCAAGCAACGCTCATAACGCTCCAAGTTTGACGTTTGAAAGTTGAAGCTCATAACGCCTGCCAGTCAGAGCGCGTAGGCGTTAGAGCTCGTAACGCTGGACCGTTAAAAAGAGCTCGAAGGCGGGGCTTCCTTTGTTAGCGGATGTTCGGAGCTATGGCGGATCATGTAGAGGGAGTGGCTTGGCTTTATTTACTCTGTTTGTGGATACAGCCCATTCTTCAGATGCGTTTTGAGTTTGAGGAGTTAAACCATTTGCTCCAGGAGCTCCATGAGGTTTGCTTCCAGCGCAACTTCTGTCTGTCCCGCACCCTGTTTGAAGACTTCCTGCTTCATTCAGGTACGTCACTACGATGAGACGATCTGATTGGTTGACATGCCGCTTCAAGAGCGTTATGAGCGTCAGAAGTTGAGCTAGCTGAACTTTCTGCGTTTCGAGCTTTTCAAGCTGTTCGAAAAGCTTGAAAAGTTGCCGCTCATAACGCTCACAAAGTGACGCAGAGCCGTTGACGTCTGTCTGATGCACTCCAGCATAGACTTTGCATGTAAACTGGCTGCTTCTGACGTTGACGGTTGGGCCGGTGTGAACGCACCATTAAACTTGACAACGAGCAACATAGAGTTTGAATTATTCCTAAACATAAAAAAACATAAACAACACTTGTGTTTTCACACTGCCTGCAACCAGTCACCACTAGTTGGAGACACAAAATTACAATATTCACATTTACATTTGGACTCTTACTAAATTGAAATGTGCAGCACTTTTGTGACATGGTTTACACATGACAGGGTCAGTTAGGGCAGAGGATTTAATTGCAAACAAATTACAACAGTCATGCAACTGTTGTGCACATTTGTTATTGACGTTTACTCACAAAATGTCGTAAATATGTCTTAATTTTTTTGCAGTTTACCATTATCTTACTATATTTTGAGAGAAATTACTACAAGAGGGCCTGCAACTCTCATGAAGAAACTGAGAACCCTGCAAACCTTTTGGAAACTGCTTTACAATCTTATTGCCAGTGGACACAGACCTGTGAGACACTGATTTTAACTGAAATATGAATTAGTGAATGAATTTTGCACGTTTAGATGAAGGAATTAGAACAAGATTCTCCTTTAAAGACACTAATAACATTTGTAATACTGAGAAAACAACTTCAGTGTGTTTTTACTTGTAAACTCTTTTATAAAACATCCAGATAATGACGACAGAGAGTTGAGTTGTTTTTATTGAGTTCATACTTGCTGTTAATCAGCAAATCAGCTGTTTTTGGTTATCAGCTTCTGGCTGTTTGTAATTCTTCTAATTCTTGAGGGGTGGGGGATACGATATGTTTTGTTGTGTGGTACACACACACAGACACACACACAGACACACACACTGAAGCTGATCAGTTTGTAAATGATCTCTCTTCCAGAAACGATACATACAAAAAACAAGATGTATTCAGAAAATATTTATTGTTAAACTATAAAGTAACATTCAATAAAATTTTTTAAAAAGACTGTAAATAAAATAATCAAAGAAAATTGACTAACTTGTACATTTTTCAAATACGTTTCGTTTCAATTTTTCTTAAGCTGTTCCAACAATCAGCTTTGCACATTAAATGTATTTTATTTATCTTAGCTGTGTAAAATGTAAATAAGATGATAATATTAGCTTTATATTTATTCATAAAATATTTTGTTACAGGTGTGAGGATTAAACAGCTTTTAGTTTATACATAATAAAATCCTGTTTAAAAGCAACTTGAGTATTAGACATGTCGACTTTCACACATGAACAACTGAGATTTTCACAAATTATTTTACTTATTTTACTTGGGAAATGTATTTTGGGCTTGGTTGCATTTCAAGCTGAAATGTTTGTGATTGAAATGTTGAAATTCTTTCTCTGCCTATCCTTGTTTAAATTATTTAATTTGGTTTTATTCTCTATATTGGGCAGTTGGTAAAGATAAAAGATATGCAGGTAATAATTTCAGGTCTTACATATGTGTATCAATAGTACCACTTACGCCAAACTCATTTTTAATTTCTTCTTGCATTAATCTGAACAAAAACTTAGTTTCTCTTTTCATTTTAAACACTGATTATGAGCTACGATGGCGTCACTCTTAAGATGCAAAAGACAGATTTCCCTTTTTGTAGATAAAAATGATAAAACTCCAGTTACTACAGTTGAAAATACTATTTAATGATTAAAATAACTTTTGTTTTATAAGTTAATTATTGTGTACAGACAGGAAACCCAGCTGCAACAGGGATAACTGTACAAATCCATCTGAATATACCTGCACATGTTTGCACACGACTTCCCCATTCATTTAATATGGAAACAGAAAATCTGTTTCCATATGTTTTCCATCAGCACTGACATGCTGTGAGAGAAGCGTCCATGCTTCCCAATTCATTTGACATTACAGGAAGGTCATCTGCAGGCTGGGAACTTGTCTTGAGACGCTGAGGACAGTTTAAGAATAACAAAAACTAGAATTAAATGAAGTTTTAAACCACATGTTTTATTAAATTGTAAAATACAAACCACTGACCTCCCAGAAAGTTCCTTTTTCTTTGGCTAGTTTCCAGATCATGTTGATCGGGATCATAGATAACGAGGACATGGACAGAAACCAGCCAGTACAGTAAGCCCACCAAGGATACACGTAAGTGTTGTTGAACCTCATCGGGGTGTATCTCAGGAGTAGAGATACTAAGGTCCCCTTCAGAAGAAAACACAACAAACATAAATAATATTAAGAGATTAATATGAATAATTATTTAAGCATAAGTCTCATGGGTTTCTGTGGACACTTACAATACCCATGAGGGGCATGGCATAGAGCCAGCAGTACTTGATCAGTGGGAGAGGTCTATAACCAATCATGTCTTCAATGTTGTCACAAAATCGTTCAGCACCTGGAACAAAGATGTGGTTTTATAGGAGATTCAACCATTTGGACATTTTCACTCTCTCCACTTCTACAAAGACACTAAAAGTTTCAGTCAGAATGTTTTAATTCCAGGATGTTAGAAATCATCAGTTAGATTGATGTTGTTTGTGTTAATAGTCTGTTTTACTGTTTAAAGATTGTTGTTGTTCTTTATGTTTTATCCGCTTCCTGCAGCCCACCTGGTTTTTGCAAGTAAACAACACACCTGCTCTTCATTTAAGGATTTTTCTCCTTGGTGTATTTCTGTTGATTTAATTTCTTCAGTATTGTTCTCAGTAACCTGCTGCCTCCTTTCATACAGGACAGCAACCCGTCTGCACTCTCATGACCTTCACATCCTATTTGAATGTGGTGGATTGCGACAAATTTGGAAAACGTCTCTTTGTATCAAGGTGTTCCACACAGGACCCCAACTTGTTACCACCAAGACAACAAATTACATCAAGCCTGTTATTTTTTGGCTAACAGAGTTCCCTTTTATTAAATATGTCCCTGCCAGCTTCCTTACAAATCTTAACTTCCTTCTGCCGCCTTTGTTACTGTATTTGGGTCCTTTTTTCTGTCATCCACTGTCCGATTACTGCCACAGGGACAAGTTCAAGAAATTAAAGCACTTCCTTGTTTTGTTTGTCCAGACAAGATTGAAGTGAGACAATCAAACTGATTTTAGTTTACAGAGACTGGAAAAAAAAATTTATAAAATAATCCTCCTAACCATGTCTTACCATAAATCCATCCAATAATCACTGACTGCATAATGGCCATCAAAAGAAGAGTGGGACCACTGCACACATAGTGATCAAAGATCTGCAGAATGTATACGCCAGCCTAAGATCAAAACATTCAATTAATACCTGGGGTTGATTAGCAAACTGCATACAGTATGTTTGAAAAGCTACCTCTGTTACTAAAAACAGCCCAAGTGTAAAGCTGCAGGAGCAGATCAGGAGCAAACAGAGCGCTCTGCGGTGTCCCTTTCGGATCTGTGAGGGATAGATATCTGCTAAAGATGTGACGAGGCTTTCAAGTCCCGCAAACTGAAGACGGATACAAAGACAGGTTAGTATGACTTACCATCAGGACGTATTTATGAGACATTTAGGCTGCAGCTAACCTGACTGTCGATTCCTAAAAAGATGATCATGGAGAAGAAACACATGGACCAGACCTGAGGCCATGGCAGCAGAGTTACAGCTTGTGGGTAAACTATGAAGACAAGACCAGGACCTGCAGAATAAAATTAACCAGTAAATCAATTCTAGCTTCTTCTTATAATCCAACATGTCAATATTGAACAGGAAGGCAGCAACTACCTGACTCAGCAACAGTAGAAATGTCAACGCCCTGCTTTTGTGACATGTAGCCCAGAATAGAGAAAATAGCAAATCCAGACAGAACACTGGTTCCACTATTCACCAAGCAAAGATAGATGGAGTCTCTGTAAATCAGAAGCAAATAACCAACAGAATACAAATTTGTATTTGAAATAAATAACAAAATTAGCACTATGTTAAAGGCATACAGATAAAAGTACCTTCATATTGAGTACAAACACAAATAACCTGAATTTAACTTATGCTTAAACCTAAAACAATTTTTTTTAATGCATTCCTCCGCAAACCTGTGAAGCTGCATGTTACACCAGTTTATATTGACTCATATAATGAATCAATATGGATTTTGGGAGAAAACTGTTATTTTGTTCATCTAATTTTTAACAAAAAACAAATGAAATAACGGCATTGAAGTGATTTTAAATGCTAAAAGAATGTATTTATGGTAAAAAAAATTCAGGTATGTTAATAACTTACATGCATGAGTATTACGTTTACGTGTAAATCATGTCAGCTGCTTGGTGGGGGTCTGGGCCCTTTCAGTGCTTTCTAGTTTTAATCTTAAAATCACTTCTTTGTGTTAAAAACTCAGCATTTGACAGTATAACTGAGTTTTATGTTAAAAATTGACATTTTGACATTTTGAATGAAGATTTAAGTAAGAAACTTCCCTGTTAATCATGTCATCACACTCACCTGTAACAGTCATTGTTATACTTGTTGTAGCTTCCAAGAGACGTCAGGAATCCCAAACATAAAGCAAATGAATAAAATATTTGGGTCCCAGCATCAATCCAGACCTGTGAACCAGCCAAAGTCTCTTTAATCTATATATGTGACAAATAAATCTAATATAAAAACAGGGACTACCTGTGGGTCAGCGAGTCGGGCAGGGTTCGGGTACAGGTAGTATTTTATACCATGGAAAGCTAAAGGAAGAGTTATTCCTCTGAGAAACAGCAGGACTAACAAGACGAGAGGGAACGTAGCTGTAAAGTAGGAAGCCTGCATAAAAATAATAAAATAAAATCTCTATTATCAACAACTCTTAGACTGCTGAAACATAACTGAGAACATCAGCTGGGGGATTTTTACAATGTAAATAAACTAGTTTTACATACAAGACTTTAAGCGCAGCAGCTGATTAAATCAGATTGATAACAAAATTTATTTGCAATAATTTTATGACTGTTGATATTTCTTCAAGAAGAAGAAGAAGAAGGTTTCGTTAAAAAGGTCCCAATGACACAGAAGTGTTTAGTTAAATCTTCAGTAATAACAGGAAAGTGCAGGTACACGAATGCCGCCAAGCTACAGAATGAAAACATCTGTCCTAAAAGGCAGTTTGCCAAACACCATTTTTGTTTCACTCAGGTGAAGTTTTAATTACTCAGGTGCTACAGAGACCATGTGACCTTATTTATCGCCTGCATGAAAACATCTACCAGCAATATTTTAGCGCTCTTTTCTGTGATTATTTCCCATTTTACTAATTTTATAAAGATTATTACAAGTCCAACATTACAAACACCCTTATTTTGCAGCAGACTTGTAATATAAAGTCTATTGTTTCCTGACAATTACTATTTTGGGAAAAGATAAAGAATCACTAATGTGAATTAAAGGGCAAGCAACAACTAAACAACAAACTGATTTTTAAGTTTGACAGGAAAGAAGGATGAAAGGAGTCCTTTGAGTTTGGATTAGACTCCTTTTAAAACCGACTTTTACCTTTCCTGTAGATCTCACTCCTTTCCAAATACAAAAGTAGCAGATGATCCAGGACAGAAGAAGACACAAAGTAAGGTCCCACCGTAAGCTACCCAAAGTCTCTATGCCGGTGGATATATTTAACACTCGTCGCCTGTAAGATAATAAACTGTCAGTATATTCAAACAATATAACTCTGAATATACTCATTTATTTCAACTGCAAAAAGTGAAGCCAAATGATCTGATTTATGGAAACTGTGTGTTGTATTTCTGGAACCAAAGTTGGTGCATGAAAGGTTGGGTTGAAAGTCCCACCCACTTACCTGTGCAGAGTTGTGGTGTTTTTCAAGCATCAAATAACTAATTACAACTAAATAGGAAAAAAATCTGAACATAAAGAGACTATGTAAGGGCTTCAGGAATTAATAGAAGTCAAAACTTTTGAAAAAAATATTTGCCGTGACTTAATCTGAAAATTTTAATCAGGAAAATGTCCTGTTCCTTTAGGTGGAGGGGGGCGGGACGTATACTGCAGTCAGCCACTAGAGGGCGCACCTTTTCAGCTTTAACTTCCAGGAAAACAAACCCAAAAACTTCCACATGTGTGTCAGACATTTAGGATTTTCTGCAATCCTTGGTCAACAATAAAGGATCAACAAAAAAACTATAACATAAATTAGATAAGGCAGTGCAAAATCGTTTAAGTTCAACTTCTAAGTTAAATTGTTACTGAGATGATTGCGAGGTTATAAAATTGGAGCAATCCAGTCTGACCATGACAGTCTAATTGACAGCTACATTTCTTTAAGATTTACACAACACGAAGTACATCCTGTGTAGAATTGACCTTTATCAGTAAGTCATCTGACAGCAAATCACAAGGTTAAATTATGAAATTTATCTTTATTGCCAAAAGCTCATCGGACCATCCAGAACAACATCTTCTCAAATTTGCAGTTAAAAGTCAGTCCACAGGTGTTTTCTATTATTCTGGTTGATTACATCCCTTCTTCATGTGAAGGTACAGAGAGCACTGAAGGTTGCCGGGTTATATAAACTGTCCCACCCCTACAAAAATGCCGTATGGGTGAAGCAGACATCAAAACAAGTTTGTATTTGTTGGAAAATGTCAAACTTACTGCCAAAATTCCAAAACAGAGGACGATGAAAAGACATTCACAGGTGAGGTCCAGTTAGCAGAGGCATTATGGTTGTTTATTACCACGCAATGATCTGAAATAAAGTATCATAGAACATCCAAATGACTATGAATGAGTTTATAAGAAATACAAAAAACAACATTTTCTCTACTTCTAGACTGAAACTATGACATTTTAGAACTTTTTCCGCTATTTATATGTGGGGTTGTGTGGAGCATCTGACAGTGTTCTCTGTTTAGAGAATCAAGGAGAAATTCTTGCCCCATATTTCAAAGCAAATTTATGCCAGTGAAAAAAATCCTAACTCAAAAAATGATTTTGGTTTGAACAAATGTTATATTAAAGACAAAGTCATTTGTGTTGGTGGTATTTTCCTAACTAAAGGATATTTGTCTTGCTATTCTAACTGTGTTGTGTCTTGTAAATTTGTTTTCTGCTGACCAGTCCTTGGAAATTGTTTTGTCTCTTTAGCCAACAGGTAAATTGTAACATATTTGCTTTTGTAATCATCCATTTTTATTTTATGTGCTGTTTTGGAGGTTATTTCTTAAGTATTAACCAGTAATACGAAACATTTTATATCTAAAAAATGTCAGGAAACACTTATTAACAGACCTTTTAATCTGTCTGCGTTAAAATTCGGGTGGTTTCGGCTCCTTCCGTCAGGCTTCGTGAGCAGCTCGTTCATATTCATTGTTCGAATTTGCTGGACTCTGATTGGCTAACAAACTAGCCTATGAGAGCAAAGTATACTGTTTCCTGCCCCACTGCGCATGACAACATCAGACGTCGTGTCTTCCTGTTTGCTACGTCTTATGCTAACAGCTTTTAGCCAGCAGCATGCTAGGCGTGGATTCAACTGCAGGAGCTGATGAATACTAACAAACAAAGGAGTTGTGACGAAACAGATACAGGCCGTTTGAACTCGGGAGAAATCGGGTGTTATCGCCACCTGTGTAGTTTGAGAGATTAAAACTGAAAGAAAAGTTGTTGACCTGTTTTCACACCCAGTATGAAGGTAAGAACACCTGTGGAGCTAAAATATTCAACAGAAACCTCAGAAAAAACGTTTTTAATGGACGGGCCTCTTTAACTTTGCTCCATAGAGTAGTAGCTAGCTTGACTCTCAGATGAGAATTTCTTCTCGTCTCTTCAAACTGAAATTATCTTGGTTTTAATCAATTGCTTGTAAGGCCCTTCAGACAGAAAGATAAGGACATCCTGATATGCTCTCTTTGCCGTCCCCGACCGAAAAGGACATGGCTGCCTATGAGAAATATGGAAAACCTCTGTGTGAAAATAATGAGGACACTGTTCTTAGTACTTGACGAACAGTTTTTTGTGATATTTTCTGCATCTGCAAAGGGTTCTTCTGTATCCTCACCACACTTTGTACATTAGCAGCAGATTTCCTAACCCTGAATCCTAACACCATGATCACAACATGGTTCGAGTCCCATATGACACCAGTGACAGAGTTTAAGACTCAGCACAAAGCCAGAAGGATCAACATCGGGGCCCGTGTCTTCAACACTCTGTCACTGTCATTATAAACACGACCTTGCTCATGAGACTTGTAGATATTAGAAATCCTTGTTGACCTCTCACTTGTACTGGAGAGCCTATTGCTCTAACCATGACCTCACAAAGATCATCCAAAAATCTGACTGATTTTAATATTTCTGTGTGTTTGACATCCTGCGTGAAGAGGGTCTAGGATACAAATTGTTCTGACATATTGTACATACCCAAAAAAAAAAACCAATCTGTTTAAAATGATGATACGTAATCCATGAGTTAGTAAATGTGTACCCAGTAGTTCTGTTAGTATATACAGTAATTACCTGTATTCCACACATTATTACAAGTGGCCCATGGCAGTTCCCCAGAGAAGGAAGCAAAGAAGTAGAAGAAAGCCCACGCCAAAACAACAATGTAGCTGACACTTGCATAAAAAACGATTATTTGGCTGGTGTAACCCAAACCTGAAAACAACAAAATTGCATTCTATATAATTCTATATTTAATTTCATGCAGTATGATCCATCTGCTGTAGTCATGGTACCCAACTTACCTTCTAACAATGGACAGACTTTTCTCCAACACCGAATCCCTCCCTGACTGGTGTACTGACCCAGTGCTGTTTCCAGTATGAACATGGGAATTCCACAGGTGACGAGAAAGAGGACGTAAGGGATGAAGAACGCACCTGCAAGTGTCAGTAAAGTATGAGCATCTTGTCACAAGACTATCAGTTCATCCTAACACTGTGTGTAAATAAGCTTTAGCTTCAATGAGTTTATGTCGCGACCTCACCTCAATCTGTTTTTACCTGTACGTTATATGTTTAACTGTTTACTTGTAATAGTTTCCTGAAGGTTTCTTGTGCTCCCGCTAAGAATTTACACTTTAAATGACCTTTTCTTCTTGTTGTGGTTTCTGGGTTTGAATCTACGCCATCAGAAGCAGAGCTAAATCTCAGCTTGACTTTGTGTTTATATATTGATCAATTTAAAATTTAAATTGATAGTTGATAGTTGATTCTTGAATAGTACTACACATGTACATACAGTATCTACACATGGTGGCAGCTTGTTGGAGTAGCTCGGTGATTTTACTGGCAGTTTTTCCTTTTTAAGTGTTTCTTGCTTTTTTGTAGAAATTTCTCTTTTGGGATTATTTTTTAATTCTGTTTAGACGTTGTGCAGATTGAAGGATTTTTGCTTAATTTGTTACTTTTTTGTCACTTGTTAGGATGTATATCCATAGCAACAAGGACATGTTAACAAGTACAAAAACTGAGACCCCAAATCCCTGATGAGTTGATAGAAAACAACACGGATGCAGAGCAGGAGCGAAGTGAAAAGAAAGCATGAGGAAATTTAAAACCTTCTCTTCTGTCAGTCAAACTGACGAATGTGAACACCTGCAGTCACCTGTTGGGGGCGGAGCATCAGAGCAGGGGATGTAAAGATGTTGTACAAACTGATAAAGAAGGCTGGTTCTGTTCTGGAGGATGAAGAACATGATGGAGAACCCTCATCATCCTCTTCACAACACAGTAACTCAACAACAGAATGTCTTCAGTCAGATGCTTCTTCAGATACAACACAGACGCCACAGGAGAACTTTCCCGTCCACAGCTAGAACCCTCTAAAGGAGATCCTTCCTGTCTACAGCTAGAACCCTCTACAGGAGAACCTTCCTGTCCACAGCTAGAACCCTCTACAGGAGATCCTTCCTGTCCACAGCTAGAACCCTCTACAGGAGATCCTTCCTGTCCTTCCTGTCCACAGCTAGAACCCTCTACAGGAGCGCCTTCCTGTCCTTCCTGTCCACACCTAGAACCCTCTACAGGAGATCCTTCCTGTCCTTCCTGTCCACAGCTAGAACCCTCTACAGGAGAGCCTTCCTGTCCACAGCTAGAACCCTCTACAGGAGAACCTTCCTGTCCACAGCTAGAACCCTCTACAGGAGAACCTTCCTGTCCACAGCTAGAACCATCTACAGGAGAACCTTCCTGTCCTTCCTGTATACAGCTAGAACCCTCTACAGGAGAACCTTCCTGTCCACTGCTAGAACCATCTACAGGAGATCCTTCCTGTCCACAGCTACAACCCTCTACAGGAGATCCTTCCTGTCCTTCCTGTCCACAGCTAGAACCCTCTACAGGAGAACCTTCCTGTCCACAGCTAGAACCCTCCACAGGAGAACCTTCCTGTCCACAGCTAGAACCCTCTACAGGAGAACCTTCCTGTCCACAGCTACAACCCTCTACAGGAGAACCTTCCTGTCCTTCCTGTCCACAGCTAGAACCCTCTAAGGGAGAACCTTCCTGTCCACAGCTAGAACTCTCTACAGGAGATCCTTCCTGTCCTTCCTGTCTACAGCTAGAACCCTCTACAGGAGAACCTTCCTGTCTACAGCTAGAACCCTCTACAGGAGAATCTTCCTGTCTACAGCTAAAACCCTCTACAGGAGATCCTTCATGTCCTTCCTGTCCACAGCTAGAACCCTCTACAGGAGAACCTTCCTGTCCACAGCTACAACCCTCTACAGGAGAACCTTCCTGTCCACAGCTACAACCCTCCACAGGAGAACTTTCCTGTCCACAGCTAGAACCCTCTACAGGAGAACCTTCCTGTCCACAGCTACAACCCTCTACAAGAGAACCTTCCTGTCCTTCCTGTCTACAGGTAGAACCCTCTACAGGAGAATCTTCCTGTCTACAGCTAGAACCCTCTACAGGAGATCCTTCATGTCCTTCCTGTCCACAGCTAGAACCCTCTACAGGAGATCCTTCCTGTCCACAGCTAGAACCCTCTACAGGAGAACCTTCCTGTCTACAGCTAGAACCCTCTACAGGAGAGCCTTCCTGTCCACAGCTAGAACCCTCTACAGGAGATCCTTCCTGTCCACAGCTAGTACCCTCTACAGGAGAACCTTCCTGTCCACAGCTACAACCCTCTACAGGAGAACCTTCCTGTCCTTCCTGTCTACAGCTAGAACCCTCTACAGGAGAACCTTCCTGTCCTTCCTGTCTACAGCTAGAACCCTCTACAGGAGAACCTTCCTGTCCACAGCTAGAACCCTCTACAGGAGAACCTTGCTGTCCACAGCTAGAACCCTCTACAGGAGAACCTTCCTGTCCTTCCTGTCTACAGCTAGAACCCTCTACAGGAGAACCTTCCTGTCTACAGCTAGAACCCTCTACAGGAGAACCTTCCCATCCATAGCTAGAACCCTCTACAGGAGATCCTTCCTATCCACAGCTAGAACCCTCTACAGGAGAACACTCCTGTCCACAGCTAGAACCCTCTACAGGAGAACCTTCCTGTCTACAGCTAGAACCCTCTACAGGCGCTCCTTTCCATCCACAGCTAGAACCCTCTACAGGAGAACCTTCCTGTCCACAGCTAGAGCCCTCTACAGGAGATCCTTCCTGTCCACAGCTAGAACCCTCTTCAGGAGAATCTTCCTGTCTACAGCTAGAACCCACTACAGGAGATCCTTCATGTCCTTCCTGTCCACAGCTAGAACCCTCTAAAGGAGATCCTTCCTGTCCACACCTAGAACCCTCTACAGGAGATCCTTCCTGTCCTTCCTGTCCACAGCTAGAGCCCTCTACAGGAGAGCCTTCCTGTCCACAGCTACAACCCTCTACAGGTGATCCTTCCTCTCCACAGCTAGAACCCTCTACAGGAGATCCTTCCTGTCCACAGCTAGAACCCTCCACAGGAGAACCTTCCTGTCCACAGCTAGAACCCTCTACAGGAGAACCTTCCTGTCCACAGCTACAACCCTCTACAGGAGAACCTTCCTGTCCACAGCTAGAACCCTCTACAGGAGAACCTTCCTGTCCTTCCTGTCTACAGCTAGAACCCTCTACAGGAGAACCTTCCTGTCTACAGCTAGAACCCTCTACAGGAGATCCTTCCTGTCTACAGCTAGAACCCTCTACAGGAGAACCTTCCTGTCCACAGCTAGAACCCTCTACAGGAGAACCTTCCTGTCCACAGCTAGAACCCTCTACAGGAGATCCTTCCCGTCCATAGCTAGAACCCTCTACAGGAGAACCTTCCTGTCCACAGCTAGAACCCTCTACAGGAGAACCTTCCTGTCCACAGCTAGAACCCTCTACAGGAGAACCTTCCTGTCCACAGCTAGAACCCTCTACAGGAGAACCTTCCTGTCCACAGCTAGAACCCTCTACAGGAGATCCTTCCTGTCCTTCCTGTCCACAGCTAGAACCCTCTACAGGAGATCCTTCCTGTCCACAGCTAGAACCCTCTACAGGAGAACCTTCCTGTCCACAGCTACAACCCTCTACAGGAGAACCTTCCTGTCCTTCCTGTCTACAGCTAGAACCCTCTACAGGAGAACCTTCCTGTCCTTCCTGTCTACAGCTAGAACCCTCTACAGGAGAACCTTCCTGTCCTTCCTGTCTACAGCTAGAACCCTCTACAGGAGATCCTTCCTGTCTACAGCTAGAACCCTCTACAGGAGAACCTTCCTGTCTACAGCTAGAACCCTCTACAGGCGAATCTTCCTGTCTACAGCTAGAACCCTCTACAGGCGATCCTTCATGTCCTTCCTGTCCACAGCTAGAACCCTCTACAGGAGATCCTTCCCATCCATAGCTAGAACCCTCTACAGGAGAACCTTCCTGTCTACAGCTAGAACCCTCTACAGGAGATCCTTCCCATCCATAGCTAGAACCCTCTACAGGAGCTGTCTCCTGTCCACAGCTAGAACCCTCTCCAGGAGAATCTTCCTGTCTACAGCTAGAACCCTCTACAGGAGTACCTTCCTGTCCTTCCTGTCTACAGCTAGAACCCTCTACAGGAGAACCTTCCTGTCTACAGCTAGAACCCTCTACAGGAGAATCTTCCTGTCTACAGCTAGAACCCTCTACAGGAGAGCCTTCCTGTCTACAGCTAGAACCCTCTACAGGAGAACCTTCCTGTCCTTCCTGTCTACAGCTAGAACCCTCTACAGGAGAACCTTCCTGTCCACAGCTAGAACCCTCTACAGGAGATCCTTCCTGTCTACAGCTAGAACCCTCTACAGGAGAACCTTCCTGTCTACAGCTAGAACCCTCTACAGGAGAGCCTTCCTGTCCACAGCTAGAACCCTACAGGAAAACCTTCCTGTCTACAGCTAGAACCCTCTACAGGAGAGCCTTCCTGTCCACAGCTAGAACCCTCTACAGGAGATCCTTCCTGTCTACAGCTAGAGCCCTCTACAGGAGATCCTTCCTGTCCTTCCTGTCCACAGCTAGAACCCTCTACAGGAGCTCCTTCCCATCCATAGCTAGAACCCTCTACAGGAGAACCTTCCTGTCCACAGCTAGAACCCTCTACAGGAGAACCTTCCTGTCCTCCCTTTCTACAGCTAGCACCCTCTACAGGAGAACCTTCCTGTCTACAGCTAGAACCCTCTACAGGAGAACCTTCCTGTCCACAGCTAGAACCCTCTACAGGAGATCCTTCCTGTCCACAGCTAGAACCCTCTCCAGGAGAATCTTCCTGTCTACAGCTAGAACCCTCTACAGGAGATCCTTCCTGTCCTTCCTGTCCACAGCTAGAACCCTCTACAGGAGAGCCTTCCTGTCCTTCCTGTCCACAGCTAGAACCCTCTCCCGGAGACCCTTCCTGTCCACAGCTAGAACCCTCTACAGGAGATCCTTCCTGTCCACAGCTAGAACCCTCTACAGGAGAACCTTCCTGTCCACAGCTAGAACCCTCTACAGGATAGCCTTCCTGTCCACAGCTAGAACCCTCTACAGGAGATCCTTCCTGTCCACACCTAGAACCCTCTACAGGAGATCCTTCCTGTCCTTCCTGTCCACAGCTAGAGCCCTCTACAGGAGATCCTTCCTGTCCACAGCTAGAGCCCTCTACAGGAGATCCTTCCTGTCCTTCCTGTCCACAGCTAGAACCCTCTACACGAGTTCCTTCCTGTCCACAGCTAGAACCCTCTACAGGAGATCCTTCCTGTCCACAGCTAGAACCCTCTACAGGAGATCCTTCCTGTCCACACCTAGAACCCTCTACAGGAGATCCTTCCTGTCCTTCCTGTCCACAGCTAGAACCCTCTACAGGAGAGCCTTCCTGTCCACAGCTAGAACCCTCTACAGGAGATCCTTCCTGTCCTTCCTGTCCACAGCTAGAACCCTCTACAGGAGATCCTTCCTGTCTACAGCTAGAGCCCTCTACAGGAGATCCTTCCTGTCCACAGCTAGAACCCTCTACAGGAGATCCTTCCTGTCCACAGCTAGAACCCTCTACAGGAGATCCTTCCTGTCCACACCTAGAACCCTCTACAGGAGATCCTTCCTGTCCTTCCTGTCTACAGCTAGAACCCTCTACAGGAGAACCTTCCTGTCCACAGCTACAACCCTCTACAGGAGAACCTTCCTGTCCTTCCTGTCTACAGCTAGAACCCTCTACAGGAGAACCTTCCTGTCCTTCCTGTCTACAGCTACAACCCTCTACAGGAGATCCTTCCTGTCTACAGCTAGAACCCTCTACAGGAGATCCTTCCCGTCTACAGCTAGAACCCTCTACAGGAGAACCTTCCTGTCTACAGCTAGAACCCTCTACAGGAGAGCCTTCCTGTCCACAGCTAGAACCCTCTACAGGAGAACCTTCCTGTCCTTCCTGTCTACAGCTAGAACCCTCTACAGGAGATCCTTCCTGTCTACAGCTAGAACCCTCTACAGGAGAATCTTCCTGTCTACAGCTAGAACCCTCTACAGGAGATCCTTCCTGTCCACAGCTAAAACCCTCTAAAGGAGATCCTTCCTGTCCACACCTAGAACCCTCTACAGGAGATCCTTCCTGTCCTTCCTGTCCACAGCTAGAACCCTCTACAGGAGAGCCTTCCTGTCCACAGCTAGAACCCTCTACAGGAGAACCTTCCTGTCCACAGCTAGAACCCTCTACAGGAGAACCTTCCTGTCCACAGCTAGAACCCTCTACAGGAGAATCTTCCTGTCTACAGCTAGAACCCTCTACAGGAGATCCTTCCTGTCCTTCCTGTCTACAGCTAGAACCCTCTACAGGAGAATCTTCCTGTCTACAGCTAGAACCCTCTACAGGAGAGCCTTCCTGTCTACAGCTAGAACCCTTTACAGGAGAACCTTCCTGTCCACAGCTAGAACCCTCTACAGGAGAACCTTCCTGTCCACAGCTACAACCCTCTACAGGAGAACCTTCCTGTCCACAGCTAGAACCCTCTACAGGAGAATCTTCCTGTCTACAGCTAGAACCCTCTACAGGAGATCCTTCATGTCCTTCCTGTCCACAGCTAGAACCCTCTACAGGAGAACCTTCCTGTCCACAGCTACAACCCTCTACAGGAGATCCTTCCTCTCCACAGCTAGAACCCTCTACAGGAGATCCTTCCTGTCCACAGCTAGAACCCTCTACAGGAGAGCCTTCCTGTCCACCGCTAGAACCCTCTACAGGAGATCCTTCCTCTCCACAGCTAGAACCCTCTACAGGAGATCCTTCCCGTCCATAGCTAGAACCCTCTACAGGAGATCCTTCCTGTCCACAGCTAGAACCCTCTACAGGAGAACCTTCCTGTCCACAGCTAGAGCCCTCTACAGGAGAACCTTCCTGTCCACAGCTAGAACCCTCTACAGGAGATCCTCGCCGTCCACAGCTAGAACCCTCTACAGGAGATCCCGCCTGTCCACATCTAGAACCCTCTACAGGAGATCCTTCCCATCCATAGCTAGAACCCTCTACAGGAGCACCTTCCTGTCTACAGCTAGAACCCTCTACAGGAGATCCTTCCTGTCCTTCCTGTCCACAGCTAGAACCCTCTACAGGAGAGCCTTCCTGTCCACAGCTAGAACCCTCTACAGGAGATCCTTCCTGTCTACAGCTAGAACCCTCTACAGGAGAACCTTCCTGTCTACAGCTAGAACCCTCTACAGGAGAGCCTTCCTGTCCACAGCTAGAACCCTCTACAGGAGAACCTTCCTGTCCACAGCTACAACCCTCAACAGGAGAACCTTCCTGTCCTTCCTGTCTACAGCTAGAACCCTCTACAGGAGAACCTTCCTGTCCTTCCTGTCTATAGCTAGAACCCTCTACAGGAGAACCTTCCTGTCTACAGCTAGAACCCTCTACAGGAGAATCTTCCTGTCTACAGCTAGAACCCTCTACAGGAGATCCTTCATGTCCTTCCTGTCCACAGCTAGAACCCTCTACAGGAGATCCTTCCTGTCTACAGCTAGAACCCTCTACAGGAGAATCTTCCTGTCTACAGCTAAAACCCTCTACAGGAGATCCTTCATGTCCTTCCTGTCCACAGCTAGAACCCTCTACAGGAGATCCTTCCTGTCCACAGCTAGAACCCTCTACAGGAGAACCTTCCTGTCCACAGCTACAACCCTCCACAGGAGAACCTTCCTGTCCACAGCTAGAACCCTCTACAGGAGAACCTTCCTGTCCACAGCTAGAACCCTCTACAGGAGAACCTTCCTGTCCACAGCTAGAACCCTCTACAGGAGAACCTTCCTGTCCTTCCTGTCTACAGCTAGAACCCTCTACAGGAGAACCTTCCTGTCGACAGCTACAACCCTCTACAGGAGAACCTTCCTGTCTACAGCTAGAACCCTCTACAGGAGAACCTCTGTCTACAGCTAGAACCCTCTACAGGAGATCCTTCCCATCCATAGCTAGAACCCTCTACAGGAGATCCTTCCCGTCCACAGCTAGAACCCTCTACAGGAGATCCTTCCTGTCCACAGCTAGAACCCTCTACAGGAGATCCTTCCTGTCCTTCCTGTCCACAGCTAGAACCCTCTACAGGAGATCCTTCCTGTCCACAGCTAGAACGCTCTACAGGAGATCCTTCCTGTCCACAGCTAGACCCCTCTACCGGAGAGCCTTCCTGTCCACAGCTAGAACCCTCTACAGTAGATCCTTCCTGTCCACAGCTAGAACCCTCTACAGGAGATCCTTCCTGTCCACCGCTAGAACCCTCTACAGGAGAACCTTCCTGTCCACAGCTAGAACCCTCTACAGGAGATCCTTCCCATCCATAGCTAGAACCCTCTACAGGAGAACCTTCCTGTCTACAGCTAGAACCCTCTACAGGAGAACCTTCCTGTCCACAGCTAGAACCCTCTACAGGAGAACCTTCCTGTCCACAGCTAGAACCCTCTACAGGAGAACCTTCCTGTCCACAGCTACAACCCTCTACAGGAGAACCTTCCTGTCCACAGCTAGAACCCTCTACAGGAGAACCTTCCTGTCTACAGCTAGAACCCTCTACAGGAGATCCTTCCCATCCATAGCTAGAACCCTCTACAGGAGAACCTTCCTGTCTACAGCTAGAACCCTCTACAGGTGTCCTTCCTGGCCACAGCTAGAACCCTCTACAGGAGAGCCTTCCTGTCCACAGCTAGAACCCTCTACAGGAGAGCCTTCCTGTCCTTCCTGTCCACAGCTAGAACCCTCTACAGGAGAGCCTTCCTGTCCACAGCTAGAACCCTCTACAGGAGAACCTTCCTGTCCACAGCTAGAACCCTCTACAGGAGAACCTTCCTGTCCACAGCTAGAACCCTCTACAGGAGATCCTTCCTGTCCTTCCTGTCCACAGCTAGAACCCTCTACAGGAGAACCTTCCTGTCCACAGCTACAACCCTCTACAGGAGATCCTTCCTGTCCACAGCTAGAACCCTCTACAGGAGAACCTTCCTGTCTACAGCTAGAACCCTCTACAGGAGATCCTTCCCATCCATAGCTAGAACCCTCTACAGGAGAACCTTCCTGTCTACAGCTAGAACCCTCTACAGGAGATCCTTCCCGTCCACCGCTAGAACGCTCTACAGGAGATCCTTCCTGTCCACAGCTAGAACCCTCTACAGGAGAACCTTCCTGTCCACAGCTAGAACCCTCTACAGGAGGACCTTCCTGTCTACAGCTAGAACCCTCT
>SSNP01000061.1:279652-301928 GCA_006937955.1 Pachypanchax playfairii
ACCCTCTACAGGAGATCCTTCCTGTCCTTCCTGTCCACAGCTAGAACCCTCTACTGGAGATCCTTCCTGTCCACAGCTAGAACCCTCTACAGGAGATCCTTCCTGTCTACAGCTCGGGCCCTCTACAGGAGATCCTTCCTGTCCACAGCTAGAACCCTCTACAGGATATCCTTCCTGTCCACAGCTAGAACCCTCTACAGGAGAACCTTCCTGTCCACAGCTAGAACCCTCTACAGGAGATCCTTCCTGTCCACACCTACAACCCTCTACAGGAGATCCTTCCTGTCCTTCCTGTCCACAGCTAGAGCCCTCTACAGGAGATCCTTCCTGTCCACAGCTAGAACCCTCTACAGGAGATCCTTCCTGTCCACAGCTAGAACCCTCTACAGGAGAGCCTTCCTGTCCACAGCTAGAACCCTCTACAGGAGAGCCTTCCTGTCCTTCCTGTCCACAGCTAGAACCCTCTACAGGAGATCCTTCCTGTCCTTCCTGTCCACAGCTAGAACCCTCTACAGGAGAACCTTCCTGTCCACAGCTAGACCCCTCTACAGGAGCACCTTCCTGTCCACAGCTACAACCCTCTACAGGAGAACCTTCCTGTCCACAGCTAGAACCCTCTACAGGAGATCCTTCCTGTCCTTCCTGTCCACAGCTAGAACCCTCTACAGGAGAACCTTCCTGTCTACAGCTAGAACCCTCTACAGGAGAACCTTCCTGTCCACAGCTAGAACCCTCTACAGGAGAACCTTCCTGTCCACAGCTAGAGCCCTCTACAGGAGAACCTTCCTGTCTACAGCTAGAACCCTCTACAGGAGAACCTTCCTGTCCACAGCTAGAACCCTCTACAGGAGAACCTTCCTGTCCACAGCTAGAACCCTCTACAGGAGAACCTTCCTGTCCACAGCTAGAACCTTATAATGACTCTGTAGAAACACTGAGTAAGAACATCTGAATTACATTCATCGATTAATAAAGTTTGTTTGAATTGAACTGAATTGAATCAAATGCTAGATTTATGTTCATGTTCCTAAACAAATGTTTATACAACATACAAATAGAATTAGATTTCTACTTTTTATGTCACCACTCTGGCTCTATGATGTGAACCTCCCTCCACACTTTGACCAGGATTAGAGCACAAACATTTTACTGACCTTTTTTACACACATTGCTTTTATAGACTTCTTGGTTAACTTCCTACAGGGACAAGTGAGGAAGTAATTGCAATTCCCAAAAGAAATTTCTGTCTTATTTAATCACTTTCACAGGTGACTTCAGGTGCAGTTATTTGCCTCAGTTTGATGTGTATAAAACTCCTTTTAGTATTTATTGTCTAGAAATTTTCAAACAGAAAAAATACATATAGAAAGTATTATAATTTTACAAATAAATTAATTGAATTGAATTTTCAGTCCCTGCATATTACCTTATTAAATCTTTACAGTGACCAGAAGGTCATCTTAGGTCACTTTGTATTATATGACTAACAGTCTAGATTCTGAAATAACTATAAAATAACAGCAAATTTAGAGAAATTAAAAAAGCTAGAAGATTATGATATTCATTACTCAAAGATTTAGTCATTTGAGGGGTAAAAGCCTTCATTTTCTGATAAGAAATGAAAATACTCACCTCCACCATTCCTGTAGCAAAGATAAGGAAACCTCCACACATTACCAAGTCCGATAGTTGCCCCGGCCACAGACAGGAGGAACTCCTTCTTGCTCCCCCACTTTCCACGTTCCTCAGTCTGTGAAGTCGTCTTTGTCTGAGAACACAGCTTGCAGAGAGAATCAGCCATCCTCCAGCGACGGTGTGACAGGCGCAGATCTTCAGGTCTGTCTGAGAATAAAAGCAGATTTGTGGTCTGCCAGTGGTTACCTAATTATCAGATCCCACATCATTTGTACCACAAGGGGGACCTCTAGGGGTTTCTCTAAAGGGGATTTAAGAACAGAAGTCAAAGACCAAAGTGAGACAGTCAACAGGAGTTTCTTTATCTGGATGAGCGTTTGATTGCTTTGAAAGTCGCAAAAACTATGTTATCACCCAAAGCAAAAAAACACACGGAATTGATACATTTAGCTTGTAAACTTTAAATATAAATACAGTCAGTCTGTTACTTTCTGTATCTGCTGCTCCTGGTCGCAGGCAGCTGGTGCTTTTCTCCAGCGGTCATTAGGTAAGAGGTGGGATACATCCTGGACATGTGTTCAAAGTTTGGACCTAAACTGAACTTCTGTTATTGAAAAATATTCTCTATCATCCTTTCTTTTGGTTCTGATCCAGTTTGAAATCACAGCAGCAATTACTTACAGTACAAGATGTAGATTATAATGTAGTTTATAAAGGTTTAATAGCGGTGCTATAAATCCATGTACAAATACTGAACAATGATTAAAAACTCCCTGAAAACTTTCTGCTTTTGCTCAAGTGCTTTTACAACCTGCAGCCATCACAGACACACAAACAAGATGTTTGGAAACTGCACACACATTCACACAGCCAGAGAAATGAGCTATGTGTTAGTATTTCTATTTATTTTTATTTGCTGCTTTGAATTTTCCCGTTACTGCCGCTAATATTAAATCACAGCACGAAGCCGTCTCCGGATCTTTGAGTGACTCTTCCAAGTTATTCTTGCAAATGCGCTGCTGTTTCTTTAACTTGTAGTTTTTCCATTGTCATTCTATTGGTATTTTCCATGTTATAGATAGAATTTCAAATGGAAATTGTGCGTTGTTCACTACAGCTTGTGTAAATGTGTCTTATTTGTGCAGATGTACACATCCCCTCGTGCTGCGCTCTTGTAAGGCGACACCTGTTGCTAGCTGATCATAACTGTCATAAATAACCTTCTGAATATCTACCATCACCACAGGGGTGCACACAAATTACTTTATCTCATGTTCCTGCTTTACACCCTGCACATGGGAGTATGTAGTGTGAAGACCCTCCTCCCCCCTCCTTCCCCCTTGGCAGGTCCTAGTGTGTCTGTGTTTATGCTTCTGTATGTAGCAAGTTTCTCACTTCAATAGGAAACTATTTAAATCTGACCACAGTCATTTTTGTCCTTTAACTTTGCCCTTTAGTTAAAGATTTTGATTTTAATATATGAACAAGTTTTTATCTTTTCATCCATGCAGAAGCTATATTTTATCCATCCATCCATTCATTATCTGTACCTGCTTATTCCTGTTCAGGATTGTGGGAGTTTGTGTCTGTCTCCAGCTGACCTAACCTACGACCCCGAACGCATCATGTAACAATAACAGTTGTTGTCCACACCGTTTTCCTGTTTTTGTTCTACTTCAGGGGAAGCGTTACACATTAAGGTATTTTTTGGTGTCTTTAGCTGAAGAAGAAATGTTTGACAAAAAAATATATTTTATGAGAATATGTTTGGAAATAACAAATTGATTTATTGGGGGGAAATACAGTATTTGGTGAGCACACCTGGACTGACTGAGGCCTCTCACCAGTTGTGGATGAGATTAATCACTATAGATCTCCACTGGTTCCACAGAACAAAGTGAAAGTACTGAAGCAAAGAGCTGAAAAGAGATGTGAGTGTTACAGAGGAAAAATGTAAAAGTAGAATGAAAGAGTGCAGATCTTCTTCAGACAGCTCAGATCTCACAATAATATAGAATGCTTCAGAAAATCCCTGAATCCAGACTGTGATCCGTCCTCAGACAATCTTTTTATCTGATGTGACCTGCTGAGGCTCCTTTCCTCCTTCTCAAGCATTTTAAAAATTTTGAAAATAATCCTGTATCTCACATACAGCAACTGTATGTTAGAGACATTCTACTAGTTTCCAACGGTGGGAAAATATCTAAATATTCAAAACATATTTAGACATTTTTTTGTTTTTCAAATGATTTTTGAATGATCACTTTTGCAATTTGTGTCTGAATCCACATTGAAATCAGTTCCAGGTGGGTTTTCAGACGCCCCCATGTGACTCTAACTAGTTGAAGAGAAACTTTTTTGTAAATGTTCAAGAATGTAAAAAAAAATGTACCTTCATGAGAGTGAGAAAATGTCTGAAATATTTTGAGACATTTTGGAATCTCTCTCGTGCTTGTTGTTAGCAACTTGTTGCCGTCTGTGGCAGCCCAGTGAGATACCAGCATCTTGAGTCTCAGCTGCTTCTCTGTTTGATTACAGTCACAGTGACCCGTACAAACAGCTGTGAACATGCACCTTAACGAGGATTTTTGGACCATTTTCTACAGCCAACTTAAGGCAGCCTTATAATTGATTGGTTGATTGATTTTTATTTGAACTTATAAACAAACAAAACAGAATTAAAACAGAGTAATAAAATCCAGTATTCGGAGCCCGTTCATAAGCTTGTGGCCAGGTTGATGGTCCTGCCCAAGATTTTCTGAGGAGATTATTCCAGAATCCCGCAATCCTACAGTTTTTATACAGTTTTCCTACTTACCTCCAACGCTGTTGCTTCCAGGAAATTGCATGTCTTACGTTTCATGAAGAGGATCAACATGATGCAACACCTGGACAAAGGTGTTATGGTCCATCATGAAATGCATGTAGTCACCTTCCAACATGCAGTGATTCTCTGATCGTGGAGGTGCTGCCTCTGGATCCATGTCTGCATCCAGCAGCATCGCCGTCTTCTCTCCAGGTTCTCCTGCTGCTTCAGACAGAAAGCAGCAACTACTTGATCTTTATCCTGCAGCTGCAGAAGGTGCAGCTGGAGTCTCTCTGCATTCTTGTCACCTTGAAAATTTAAAGCTTTTTTGACAGATTTCAGAGCAGCAGCAGTATCAACTTCCTAAAACAGCTATAGGAAACGCTGCCACCTTCCACAAATGTCTACAAACTTCAGATTTTGTAGAAACTGGTGGATTATTATGAACCCAGCGTTCTTTGTGACTGTATAGTTCAACCTGAACTGTTTCAGGGATTGTTGAATAAAACTAATTTGAAGATGTCTGAAAAGTGGCCATTGTTTAAAAAGTGTTGTTTACTTTTGTGCAACTATAAAATACATTTATGTGATTTAAATGACCTTTTGAACTTATTCATTTACATGGCAGTGTCTTGTTTTCCCATTGACAGGATGTGTGTTTTCAGAGAGTGACCCAACACGGAGGAGGATGTTCTTGTTGTAGCTACAGAACTTAATCGTACTCTGTCTCCAAATAAATGAAGGATAAATCCTGAGGTTTTAGCAAAGCTTTAATAAAGCCAGCAGCTTTTACACACAGCTGAGTCTCAATCTTTCACTCTGTTATTCTTTAACTAACACCACGTGGACCCTGATGTCTCACGATATGGAGTATTTGCAGATGGGTTTTATCTTTCAGATGAAATGTGTGAGGGAAAGTTCTGGTTTCCTGATAAAGAGTTCATTTTTTTATTTTGTAGGATTTATAAACAGGAAAGAACCTGGATATATTTGAAGTAATCTGGTCATTCTTGGTCAGTCTTACTTGAAGCTTGGTCTCACCTGGGAACACCTCTGATGGGACCAAATAGGAGAGATGAACATTGCTGCTTGCAACTTTAATTTTAGTTGTAAAAATGAATCTCATTTTTGGTGAGCAGTGTCCCAAAAGACGAGGACATCACTTGTCCAATGATTCTGTCAGGTGAGTGTTTACAGCCGAGGAGCCAGTGGCTCAAAATTCATTTTACGTTTGTGCCTTTCTATTGCCTGCAAGAGAATAGCGCCGTCAAACTCCTCATTTAAATATTGCTTTTTAACAATTGCACAATCAGTCTTACTAGATCACCCGCAAATCAGGAACACGCCCTTGGTGCAAAATTTTTGCAGCGCACGCAATTTTGTGCTCTTTACTTGGAATGTTGATAAATCAGGCCCTCAGAGTTTTAATAGATGGTCATGAGTTGGAGGACACAGACTGACAGACAGGACAATGGGACAGGAAACACCTCTCACTAACATCCAGTTAGTGGAGGCTTGGAAGTGAATGAAAGCACAACAAGAATAACCTGAGCAGGGTCACATATAAGAATACAGGTATGTAACAGGCAGACAGGTAGGTCTTGTCAATCGTTGCATGAAGGTGAGAACAACCAGAAGGGGTTAGGTGAAAAATGAAGTTCAAAAACCTGATCCAGGTTATTATCTACAGAGTCAAAAACACACCAGAAGAACACTTGACAGAGAATTGTGTCGGTCAGGAAGAGTAAGAACATTCAACTAACTGGCAAGAACTGTCTGCTTCTGTATCTCTCTCCAACCTTCTTCCTTTCTACCTTCTTCAAAAATGATATCTAAATAAAATCACAATTTATAAAATATAAATACCAAGCAGAACATTGCAGTGATTGCTGCGTGCTCAGCTTGTGAGAATAAGTCTGTCAGGCATTTCTCTCCATCCGGACAATAATTTTGACTGTTTTGTTGCCAGTCGGAACATGGAGAAAATGAAAGATCTTACTATGGTCCGGCCATAAAGAATGTTAGTCTATGCAGAGCAACTCTATGTAAAAATCTCTGAAATCATTACATGCCCATATTAAATCTTTCAGCCCATTGAGCACATTTACAGCACCTTCCAGCTGGCGCGCACACACACATGCACACAAGTTTGTTTTGGTATCCTTATGGGGACCGTCCATTGACTTCCATTGATTTTAGTAACTAGATTTATACCTAACCCAAACCCTTTTCCTAACCTTAACCATTACTGATCTATAACTAACCCTAAGACTAACTAAGACTCTATTCACACCATACCTATAAACCTAACCCCTAACCCTAAAAAGGGGAGTCCCCCTCATGGGGACCAGGCTTCGGTCCCCACAAGAACCCTCGGACCCCAGAAAGATAGTAAAAGTCAGGAAACGGGTCCCCAGGAGGTCAGAAATACACACACACACACACACACACACACACACACACACACACACCTAGTTTTTATTTATAATGAACTGAGTTGTTTTTATATAACTAATGTTGAATCTAGGGGATTATGTGATAGAACTTGAAGTAGTTTTGTTATGAACTGACTCTATATGATAGATTTGCGATTCGGATTATTTTGGCTGTTTTGGATTCTCCACTGGAAGAAGTGTACCATAAGGACTGAAAAGACTGCTGAATTCTGCAGTCTGCTCTAACTTAGTCTTATCTTGTTTTGGCTGGGCCGAAGGTCAAACATTCAAACTCCCCTGAGGAGAGGACAGATGGGACACTCAGTTCCCCTCTCACTCCAAATGCTGGAGCCGGAGTAAAAGACTCGCAAGGACAGGGAGTTCCTGATAAAAACACCCGAGAGCGTTGCTCAGCGACGGCGTTCACATTCTTGCAACACATTCACATAATCATTCACCGCTGACACGCCCCCTCAATGACCTCACCGTGTGTGCGTGGTAATAAATGATTAATAAACTGAATAAAAACACAACTTAATAACACCTGAAGCCTGCAGTGCACTACTAAACACGTGCACGTGACTGATTGTTTTTCCTGCTCCAGTTAAACCTTTCAGTAATATCTGAAGTTTCATGAATCTTTGTGNGTCACGGTTCTGGGGTTTTGGGTTTTTCTTTCTGGTCTGTGAGGTTTTCACTGTATTGTTTTCACTGGTGGGATCGCTGCAGCTGCTGTGTGGTGTGTGCTGTCTCCACTAATTATCTCTGCAGGGGGTGACAGCTCTCATCAGTGGCTGCAGGTGTGGATCATTACCCAGCTCAGGAGAGCTGGGTATTTAAGCAGAGGAGCAAGAAGAGACAGACGCCAGTTCGTTCCGATCATCCTGTGGTATAGAGCGGCCAGAGATATTTGTATGACAGTTTTTATGTTAGTTTCTACTAACCAGCCTTCTCTCCCTTTTCTCTCAGTTTCGCGTCCTGGAGCCTCTCCTCCAGGCTCTGAGTAACTCTGCGTGGTCGTTCACCCGCTGGAAAGAGGGCTCTTCCTCACTGGGGCTTTCTAACGTCGCGCGCTTTGCGGCGTTCTCTCTCCCCGGTGCGCTGTCTGTCTCTGGTCTCCTCCGGATCCACACCTCCCCGGTCAGCACGCTGCTGTCACCCCTGCCACAGTCTCGTCTGTGGAGACAGCACCACGTCCCGGGCTTCTTCACCTTCCCTCGACTCCAGGGGCTCCACCCCCGCTGCAGTGTCTTCGGATCCCACCTCACGCAACTACAGCTTCACCTCACAGTAAGTGTAGTTGCACTTTTCCCGCGCACTGCAGCGGGCCGTGTTACTTGTTCTCTAACGAGTCTCTCCCCCCAGGATCGAGTCTCTTCCCCGCCTCAGTTCCAGTCCCGTTTTCATCGTGCACATTACACTGCTTGTTCTGTTGTCCCGTGCACTTGTTATAATAAATTCACTTCCTTTGATTTCTGTTTCCCCGTGTTTGTATGGAGTTGGGTCGCTCTTGGGGTTCGAACAGACACCCCCTGGTGGGAACCATGACAATATGTAAAAATCTCTGAAATCATTACATGCCCATATTAAATCTTTCAGCCCATTGAGCACATTTACAGCACCTTCCAGCTGGCGCGCACACACACACATGCACACAAGTGTGTTTTGTTATCCTTATGGGGACCATCCATTGACTTCCATTGATTTTAGTAACTAGATTTATACCTAACCCAAACTCTTTTCCTAACCTTAACCATTACTGATCTATAACTAACCCTAAGACTAACTAAAACTCTATTCACACCATACCTATAAACCTGACCCCTAACCCTAAAAAGGGGCGTCCCCCTCATGGGGACCAGGCTTCGGTCCCCACAAGAACCCTCGGACCCCAGAAAGATAGTAAAAGTCAGGAAACTGGTCCCCAGGAGGTCAGAAATACAAACCCACACACACACACACACACCCACACACACACACACACACACACACCTAGTTTTTATTTATAATGAACTGAGTTGTTTTTATATAACTAATGTTGAATCTAGGGGATTATGTGATAGAACTTGAAGTAGTTTTGTTATGAACTGACTCTATATGATAGATTTGCGATTCGGATTATTTTGGCTGTTTTGGATTCTCCACTGGAAGAAGTGTACCATAAGGACTGAAAAGACTGCTGAATTCTGCAGTCTGCTCTAACTTAGTCTTATCTTGTTTTGGCTGGGCCGAAGGTCAAACATTCAAACTCCCCTGAGGAGAGGACAGATGGGACACTCAGTTCCCCTCTCACTCCAAATGCTGGAGCCGGAGTAAAAGACTCGCAAGGACAGGGAGTTCCTGATAAAAACACCGCTCAGCGACGGCGTTCACATTCTTGCAACACATTCACATAATCATTCACCGCCGACACGCCCCCTCAATGACCTCACCGTGTGTGCGTGGTAATAAATGATTAATAAACTGAATAAAAACACAACTTAATAACACCTGAAGCCTGCAGTGCACTACTAAACACGTGCACGTGACTGATTGTTTTTCCTGCTCCAGTTAAACCTTTCAGTAATATCTGAAGTTTCATGAATCTTTGTGAAGCAGTTGCTATTTGGGACGGTGGATGATAAACTTGTGATGAGGGTGTTTTGCATTTACAGTTGCTGACAGTTCCAACTAAAAGTCATAGAACATACAAATGATGTATTTGTTTTGCATGAATAACATTAAAAGAATCATTTCAGCAGATGAAAATCTGCAGCTTCAGTCTAAAGAGGCAGAACAGAGAAACACAAAGATGGAGAAAGTTCTTCTGTACATCATCACTGCATTAGGTAAGTCATTCATGTTTTATATTTATATTATTAATCAACAAACGGACTCATACTGTTCACTCACTTCTCTTTAGAACATCACACATAATAAAATGTTTCTTAGTCTGTTTAATCAAACTCATGAACGTGTTCATGTTTGTTACTACAGCTGTGTATGATGTCTCATCATGTCCTGAACGTTCATATCATTTTATTAATGAGTTGAAGAACTGGACTGAAGCTCAGACTTACTGCAGAGAAACTTACACAGACCTGGCAACTATAGAGGACATGGAGGACGTGAACAACATGATGCAGTCTTTGGGTAGAAATTACGTAAGTTCTATAGTCTTGTATCTGTTTTTGTGTGAAAAGATTCCAGATGATTTACATACAAAGAACTGGGTCACGTGTCGACGTCGTCTGAGGATTTCTGTTGATTGCTGCCTTCAGATTCAGGCAGTCTTCATGCAGTCTTTGAGGAAAAGCACAGTAAATATGATCACCTGCATCTGTTGTTGTCAGGAAGACTCCAAAACCTTAAACAGAAACCCTCGTAGACCACTGACCTTCACCAAACACCTCAGTTCCTCCCATTTTGTAATTTAAACCAACAATAAGAGTCTCACCTTGTTTTATTGACATGATTCATTGACCATGAAAACACCCTTAGCAGGTCGATTGATATTGATCTCATTATTAGTTCAATAGTTATTGATGGAAATCAGCTGTTTTCTTGTGGATCTCCTTGGTATCATGTAGAACTTGTTGCATCACCCTGTATATTTACCATTTGTTGTGAGTTACATACAGAGATGTTAAAAACAGCTTCTATTTCATAATGATGAAAAATTATTAAAAAACTTCCTGGATCAGATGGTGATCCAGATTCCCCCCAAAATCCATCCACTTCTTGTCTGGACCAGTGCTGACCTTCCTAAACATTTAATGTAAATCCATCTAGAAGTCTTTGAGTTTTCTTACTAAGAGACAAACTAACAAATGCTGATGAAAACAACCTCCTGGTGAAGATAATTAACATAAATACTTTAATGAAGAACAACAGGAAGCTGGCGTGGGAGCAAAACAAGATACTTACAGAGCAGGGGAGGATTAAGGTGTGCAGGGGCCCCTAGGCTACACTTGTCTGAGGCCCCCCCACACCCTCTGCTCGACCAGTGGGGGCCCCCAGAACACTTTTAACTAGCCAATGGGGGCCCCTGGGCTCAAGCCATGTCTAGCATGTGCATTAAGCTGGGCCTGCACACAAGGACAGTGAACTACCTGCGTACTAACAAAAAGTGCAGGAGTTCATATGGGTTCTGGTTAAAGAACATGCATAAAGTCACTTCAGTCGTTTGTGACGTGGGATGGGGCTTATGTAAACATGTCACTGGTTTTATTTTGAAATTAAAACTGACCCCCATCACAAGAGGCTCACACCGGTGAGAAGGGTCTAGAGTCCAGCAGCAAGCTACATTCTCAGTCCCCACCCTTTTCAGGCCCACCACTCTAAAGCCTCAAACAAACCACAACACACCACATACCCACACAGTAGATATAGAATAAATACACTAACGGCTTGCCATACACGCATTGACGTCTTACCTTGTTTGTAGGACAAAATCAACAAAAACATCAGAACACAAACCACATTTAGAGGACGTTGATGTTTGTTTTTTCTGTGCGCATGCGTGAACTTCAGACTGGTGGGGCGTAGAAGCGTCGGGGCCTCTGAGATGCGCGAGCGTGCAGCTGTATCAAGCTCAACGGTTGGCGGGCTGCACCGCGCGCGTCCACCCTGCGCTCGCGCTGTTTCGGAGACGGGGCGGGCTTTGTTGTGAGAACAGATCGGAGACAGAGGACTCACCAGGGAAAATGGCGACCGTGGGGTTCGCCGAACATCCTCCTGCCAGCCCGACCGGCACCACCGCTGCTGACACGTCCCGGTTAGCTTTGGGCCCTGGAGCTGTCGGGTGCCGGTCCGGGTCCAACCCCCACAGCAAGGGAAAGAAATGCTCCGCCTGCGCGGAGAGTCAGCCCGGCAGCTGCTCAGCCTGTCCCCCGTGCCTGGTCCGGAGACTCCCGCAGGGAGCAATCAGCTACATTTAGCCTAAGAATTAGTCAGCCAATCAGCTACTGCTTTTTCCTCAATGTTTGTAATGACCAATAGAGGTCAAGGTTAAAGATCTACTGGCCTATGAGGGCCCTTTCCACACGTGGGGCCCCTAGGCTGCAGCCTAGGATAGCCTGTGTATTAATCCGCGCCAGTTACAGAGGCTGTGCACCGGAGACATGCAGGTAAAACATGGAGGACAGAATGAGGATCTGACTCAAAAATGAGTGAACGTCAATGCAGAATGAGGAAGAGGAGCAGCAAACTTATCAGTTCAATAAGTCAGAATGTGGCAACTTCTGTGCTCATGCAAAGTTGGATCTTATCAGACAGGAGATATAAATCACAGTTTGCAGTCTCTTCAGCTTAAATTTGAGCAAATCAGTGTAAAAATACTCAATGTTCAGTGTTTGGTCGGAAGCTGAAGGATGGCTGTCAGGATATTTTAATACCCCTAAGTTAAATAACAATCAAAAAGACCATCAGTCAAACACAGAGGTATGGTTTCAATAAGCTTTGCAAAGGAGAACCCCCAACCAAGGTGTTGAGACGATTCTGATGTGTTCACCTCTGCATTGCCTTTTTATTCACAAAGACACCTTCCATCTGGATGGAGCAAGGGAGGGAAACAAGTGTGGGTCAGATAATGAAGTCAGAGTGTAGCAAACAAACACATAATTGGATGGACAACAGTCGCAGGTCGTAAACCAACTGGTTTCCAAGATAAACATAAAAGTGTTGATTCAGGCCAGGTCACTTTCAGTTCACTTACTCCTGCAGCATGACCTGTGACCTTTTATCAACACCGTAAAACCTTAAAATTTCCAACAATGGCAGTGTGGTCTAACCTGTGTTAGCTATTAAAAAGACATCTCACAAACAGACCACAGTATGTGAAACTGAAGAGTTGTACGTCTGAGCAGGTGATCTGCAGCATAGGAGCACCACAGGGGACTGTACTCTCCCCATTCCTTTTCACTCTGTACACTTCAGACTTTCAGTACAGGTCAGAGTCCTGTCATCTACAGAAACACTCTGATGACTCTGCAGTTGTCAGTGGATCAGAGATGGACAAGAGACCGAGTACAGAGAACTGGTGGACCACTTTGTGTCCTGGTGTGGGAACAATCATCTCATCTTGAATGTGAACAAGACAAAGGAGATGATTGTGGATTTTAAGAAGAGCAGCAACATGTTAAAACCCATTTCCATCATGGGAGAAGAAGTGGAGGTGGTGGAGGAGTATAAATACCTGGTCTTCACCTGGACAACAGACTGAACTGGAGACACAACTGTGATGCTGTTTTTAGGAAGGGACAGAGTAGACTGGACTTCCTCAGGAAGATTAGATCCTTCAGTGTTTGTTTCTCCATGATTCTGTTACTAGTCTGACTTTTGTTCTGGACTGTGAGGCTGTCAGGATTCTAACTGTTACAACATACTGTATGTTGTTATGGTAGTTTCAGAGTGGAAAAAGTAAGTGGTTCACTTTACCCCACTGATTTCTCTGGTCTGTCTCTCTTTACCCCTGGGCTGGGGTAAGGCCCCTTTTTTTAGAACCATTATATTTTCTCTGTACTTCATCCTGAATACATTCTGGTAATTACCATTGCAAGGAAACATCCTGAATTAACCAGAAATGTGTACATTTAATTGATATATCATTTTAGCTTGCTGGGAGGGGACCAACTGTAAAAAGTGTCCCACTTTACCCCAGGCATTCCTCAAAAGCTGCAAATAATACAGATAACAATATTAATCTTCAAAATAACATACATTAAGGTGTACGGTAAGGTGTTTGGCTGAAGCTAAATGGTTTTCTTAAATCAATAATAACGTATAATGTATCTAATAAAGCAGCTGATATGAAACATTATGTTGGTATTGTTTTCAGATTGCCTGGATTGGATTATATAATGATGTGAACAGCTGGAGGTGGTCGATGTCAGACTCAAACTTCTCCCAACATGATGAAAACCAGTTCAGAAACTGGTTGTCTGGAGAACCAAATAACGAGAAAGGAAAGGAAAGCTGTGGATCGATACAGAGTGATGGATCCTGGTTGGATGTGTCGTGTTCACAGAACTTAAAACCAGTCTGCTTTAAAGTCAATGGTGAAACATGTATAATAACAAAACACAATACAGTTCTTGCTTGTTTCTTTTCTTCATCTGCTAAAGATTTTTCAAAGTATAATAAAGTTTCAACATTAAATTTAAAAACAGGACTTTCTCCGTCTATTTGCAGGTATAAGTGTGAAATTTGTCCTCATCAACACCTTAATGAACTGGACTCAGGCTCAGATCTACTGCAGAGAACATCACACAGACCTGGCCAGCATGAGGAACATGTCAGAGAACCAGGAGGTGAAGACGCTGGTACCAACAGGAAAAAGAGTCTGGATTGGTCTTTATAGAGACACCTGGAAGTGGTCAGATGGAAGTAACTCCTTGTTTAGATACTGGAACGGTGGAGAACCCAACAACTATTGCTGGACGGAGAACTGTGCAGCAACAGAGTTTGTAAGTTCTGGAACATGGGGGGACTGGAAGTGTGATGAAAAGAAAGCCTTTATGTGTTACAGAGGTGAGAGACTTTCCATTTGTCTGTATTCTGTCTGATCCACTTCATAATTAAATCAGTTCAGGATTTTATATCAGAGGGTGTTACTGATGTGTAAAAACATCTGATCAGTGATTCATGTTTACCAGCTGTTAAACATCTGGTGCAACACTTGTAGTCTGTTTCTGAAGCTCAGATCTGTCCACAAAGTAACTTTAACTTAATTTGATCTAAACTAAAATAAATTCATACAGTTTTTATCTTAATGTCATGTTGAAGGTGCATGTGACTTACAGTAGGTGTGGCCAAAAAGTTGTTGGTGTCTTCTGGGTTTGGTTGTCTCAGAAGGATTGTAACTTCTGTAGTTGCATGTGCAAAAACTTAATTGTGAGAGAAATTCAGAGGCTGTTGAAAAAACTTTCTATTGGCCGCGAGGAGGTTTGGATTCAGACCAGGACCTCAGGGCCTGTACCACACTGTGTTGGGTTTAGATGGAGAACTGCTGCCCTGGACTGAGAATATTATAGAAGTGTGGAAGGAACGTTTATTCAATTTGTAAACTCTGCACTGATGAAACTCCTCATGAGAAACAACAAGAAAAGTGTCAGTTGCCTTTTTTGAATTTAAATGATTAAGATGAAGATGTTTAAAGTGAGATTTTAGCTGGCTTTGTGTCTGTGTTACACAAAAGACATTAAAAGTTGGACTCTGTTTGACTCATTTGAGTTATCTGAATGAAACCTGAAGGCCTGAAACGAGCTCAGATTTCAGTATGAATAGAACAGCTGGTATGACCTGAATTCTCTTAGCCTTGTGCTGCAGGATGGATTCTCGCGAGATTTGGACAGTGTTGTGCCAATTCATACTTAAAAAGAACTAGCTCAAAGTTCATTTCACACAGATGAAAATGAACTAGTTCATGTTCATTTGTTACATTTTGTTAGTGCTCAATAAAACCTCTTCTTAACTATCCATCACAAATCACTGCCACTCCAAAACTAAACAAAACTTATGAACCAATAAAGAATCAAGAGACTAGAGATAATTATTACATCCAGGAGAAAAATAATGTTCAGATAGAGAATAGATTTTACCCCTGAAATAACGTGTGATCATAACATGCAGAAAATGGAAAATACAAAGTGCAGTCAAGGTATGTTTAATGAAACCTTTATTTAACCAGCATGAACCAAATTATGCAGGACTTGAGGATTTCTTTAACTCTATGTGGCGTTTCAAATTTGAGCTCGATGTGGCTGATGTACGTACTTGCTTGTTAAGTCCCGGTGGGCACAGTTTGCACGAAAACGTTTCCGTCTGAGTCTTGCTCTGTTTGTACATAAAACTCTCCCAAGTTCTATGCAAAACTGGCTTCAGCAATGCCTGTAGCTGAGTCTGGAACTAGCAGCACTAGCCATGCTGGACCGTCATAGTGGTTGCCGTAAACAGTGTCGTAAAACCTGACTTTTCAAATGAGCGTGAACATAGACATCAATAGACCCCGCATTCAACGCTGCCGGCCGCTTGGCTGACGTGCCGATATGGCGGCCATCTTGGGGCAGACCAGCAGCTCAGACAGTCGCTGTTAAAGTGAGTCGGAGGCACTTGAGACCTTATAGCAGAGGTGTCAAACTCCAGGCCTCGAGGGCCACTATCCTGCATGTTTTAGGGGTTTCTCTGCTTCTACACACCTGATAAAGATGAATGGATCATTAACAAGCTTCTGCAGGATTTGCTGAAATGCAGAGGATTTGAATCAGGTGTGTAGAAACTGGGAAACATCTAAAACATGCAGGACTGTGGCCCTCGAGGCCTGGATCTTGACACCCCTGCCTTATAGCCTACGTAAAACAGGTCTGATCATAATAAAATTTCACAATAAGCACTTACATGCCTCAACTATTTAACTGGGGAAAAAAGTGCGATGACCTCTTTATTTTGATTCCAAATATTTGAGACCAAACAATTTAATTTAACAATTTTAACAATTTAAACGGTGTCAAACGTCATACATGCATAAAACTCATCCTTATCAAACACCCACACATACATTACATTATATATATATATATATATAAAATATATATAAAAACATAAATAAACACATATACACATACATTTTTCTCATAAAGAACATAGTGATTTAAACATTAACCAGGAGGATGGGACTAAAAACCTGTAAGTTATTCAACTCAAGCCAACAGAGCAAAATGACACATACTTTTTGGAGAGAAGATGGAAAGTCAAAGACAGATGGTATGACATTAAGTCTAAGACGAACAATCTGTCCTGTCCTGTCAAAGTCCTCTGTCTTGAAGTGCTCACTGCACAGCATAGATCTGTCAGTTGCAACAAAACCTTCTCGTCGCACAGCCAGCTCCCATTGTTTTCTTAGAACAATATCTTTGGGAAACCTACAGTGAAAAAAGTCCAAATAGATTCATTTCAAATAGTTGCTACATATGATAACACCCCATCTCCATAGTACTCGCTTAAATATCTTTGGGGCTTCTTGAGAGGCATTTAATCAAGAAACTGATATCAACTTCAAATCACTACATAAACACTTAATTTAGACCGACAGGTCAGGTGGGAAAGTATTTATTCAGGTGAAAAAGTTACTTTGTTCTGACACATGAATTATTTTAAACTTGGCATTTGATTAATTTTAACAAGTGCAGCTTATCCTCAGCACTAGATAATGCAAGTAAACTATGTGTTTTTAATCATTTTCATTTAAAATAAATAATTAACATTACAGAATTGTGAACAAGCAGTATAGTAAGTACCATATTAAACCTCACCTGTGTGATTTAGTGGCTATTATTTACTGTTAGTCTGTAATCCACAATAATGCTTCATTGACACTTCATTAACTTTAATAAATAACAAAAAGCGAGGTGCAGGTGCCGGGTTAAAGCAGGTTTAGAAATCTGGCCAGCCACTTGTAATGAGTGAAAACAATGGATGTATCATCCATGGTGAGAACTGTTAGCTTCTTTGCTCTGACTCTATTTACACTCCATCCGCGTACTGTCTCTGACGGCAGCCTGGTCTGTCCCAAGATGGCCGCCCATCCTCTCAGCCGCGGATGCGGGGTCTATTGATGTCTATGAGCGTGAACGTGAACTGCGTGTGCCACTCATTCTTGCCAAAATGAGCTCCGCTCTCTTTCACGTTCATGGTATGAAAACTGATTCGTTCAGTTCACAGTTCACCATAAATATGAACGTGTTCATTGAATGCACAACGCTGGATTTGGAGTTTTCCAAACCCACCCCCGAATCGAGAAGAGGCGGGGAAAAGCATATTTACAAAAACACACCATTTAAAGCAGAACAAAGTAAGTTTTGCTCTCGCTCTCCCCCACTGGTCCCCTGTGAAAGCTCACTGTCGTAACGTTCCCCCGCCGCCGCCACAGACCCCCCCCTCACCCCCCACCCCCTCCACCTTTTTTTGTTTGTTTGTTTCTAAATATAAGAAGTTTAAAATTCTTTGAAAGCACAAACAGGCACACTGAATGATTAAGAGTGAGTCATGGGGAATGTTTTCTTTCATTTTGTGTTAGATGTGATGTGTAAGTGTTGAGATGTTTAGCATCCCGATAGCAGTTCTAGTCTGGTTTCATGTAACGATCAAATGGAGGTTTGTGCAGCTGAAGTAAACAACATTCTTCACATTTGTTAACATCACGCACAAGACAAAAAACATACATTTGCAGAGAATTCAGTCAAAGAATGAATTTTTAACAACATTTTACTGTCGGGTGAAGATTCAGAAACGAGGCGAGCAGCTGAGTCCTCTGAGAGGCTGCTTCTCTGTATCGAAGGTGGTTCAGGTATCTGATTGAAAGGCCTCTTAGTCACCTCGTTCCGGAGATTTTCCAGGTGTGTCCTGGTGGGAGGAGACCCTGCTGCAGACCCACTCGATGGATTATCTTACCTGTTTTCTGGGTTTCCCTCCTGTTCTTTTTACATTTTTAACACAACTCTGGACATGCAAGGAAATGTTGTCTGTGTTTGTAAATATCCAAGATTGATCAGTGGATTTGAATTGATAAAGAATGAAGTAAAAAGTCCAAGCAGTCAGTAATGACTTGACTGAATGTTGTATTAATATAGTACCTGTTGTATTGTCTATAAGAGACTTTGATCACAGAGCAAATCAAGAACAAAATGAATGAATTGAATTGAAAACAGTTTATATACTTTACAGACGGGGGACAGTCCCTCCCTGATGGGAAATAAGGACACATGCATGAGTGCTCAGAACTATCTGGGCTTGAAGTTGCACACCAATGTCAGTGAAAGGTTTGCAGCTGCGAGTGTGACTCCTAGCCGCAGCCCAATGAGCAGCAGCAAACAGTTATTAAGAAAACAAATTTATCGTAATTATTATGATGGTGTTTAGATAGAATGACAGATGGAAAACAGAAAGATGAATAATTTATAGAAGACGAAACATTGACCAGAACAGACAGAACTGATGGAGGCGGCAGGGAAAGACTGAAATTCATTCAGAAATCGTTTAGCTGTCTGTTTGTGTCTTGAAGCTCCAGTCTGGAAGCAGCAAGTGGTGAAACTGAAGCTGTTTGGAAACTCCCAGCTGAATCTGAGCGACTCTGGTGTGCTGGAAGACTTGTTGGTGAAGGTAAATTACGATTGTTTTATCAGGTTTAGACTTTTGGAAACATCAACATGAAAATATTTTAAAGCATCCTAAAGAACAAACACATCATCACAGCAGAACGGGTTCATCAAGGTCAGTGATTTTACAGCCGTTCCTGTTTGTGGGTCTCCAGCTCAACAGGAAAAAAACAAATACTCTAAATCTCATTATCATTTATATCAGTTTCACTGATTCAGGCGCTCAAGAAATTTCATTGTGTTTTTAATGAGTCTGTCGACACTCAAGAGTTTGATTCAGTAAAAATGAATTATGATCACTTTTAGCTCCAGATGTTCAGCATCATTTGCCCTCCCTATCTGCTCCATCTCAGCATCTAATTGTTGAAGCTCCAGATGTGCTGATGCAAACACATTCATAAAGTTCACAGGTGTTAAATATTAGCTCTGTTTTTACTTTGAACTGCTGTCCTCACAGCACAACCTCAACACGACCTTTTAGGACATTTAAGAGCAAGATGAAGTTCATTGAGGTCCATGTTTCGGAAGATCAGACCCAGAGGTGCTCCTCAACACTGCACCCTCTCACCGTATCACATGAGTCTCATTTAAGATACAGTAGAAAGGCTGCATGAGACAATTATTTCTTTTCTAAAAGTGTTTACAGTTAAGAGTGCAGCAAATATTACATGGAACACGCTAAGCTGCAATAAACAGTCAAAAACTAAAGATTTTTTTTTTTTCCATGACTGTCACTGCATCAACTCAGCATGCTAAAATCCATATAGGTCTTTATTTAATACCTGCTCATTGATTAAATATGGGTGACTGTAACTAAAGGACATGAATCAAGTTCCCACACAGAGACACCAGCTGGTTGGCCAGATATGACGTGAGTACACAAGTTGTAAAAGTGTCTGTTTAACTGGTTCATCTGGAGCATGTTTAGTTTTTAATTGTCTTTCGGAAGAGGTTAGCAACTCGTCTCTGTGTGATGCTTCAGTAAGAAATTCAGTCTGATCTTCGATAACTCTGTGTGTTTCAGCTCAAACAGAAGCTGAAGGATCAGGGAGTGGACGGAGACGTCAAACTGAGATGGAGGAAGCAGTCGGATGGACAGATCTTCTACAAGAAGGATGAGGATGAAGATGAGGAGTAGGAGCTTTAAACAGGAATTTGCATCATAAGATTTTTGTTGTGTCTAAAGTTGTTTTATTATTTTCTTTATATTTGTGATACTACAGAGGTGGGAGTTGGTTTTATAGACATGTTTAGCTTTATTTTGAAAGTGAAGAGCAGATGTTGTTCAGCTGTAACTTGTACTGAGTTAAAACATTGTCAGTCCAACATCCTAATAGATTTATCATTGTTCTTGAAAAGCAAAAAATACTCAAACCATTTAATTTTTATAAACACATTTTTGTATAATCCTTTGATGTTCCAGTCAACATTTAAATGCCTTGTGCTGAATTTAACTGAAAAACAAGATAAAACTGTTGCATAACAAGTTCAATATTTTTTTTTCTTATGCTGAATAACTGAATTAAAATGTGCAAAGATACAAATGTATTGATTTTTAGAGGTTGTGAAACATAAAGGTTCCAGGTGGGATTCAGACCAACAATCCTTCCTGTAACTGTGTTAAACACTGCTGTACTGCCAGTGTGTTTATGTGTGTGTGTGTTTGTGGGTGGGTGTGCGCGCGCGTGTGTTTGTGTGTGTGTGTGTGTGTGTGTGTGTGCGCGCGCGTGGGTGTGTGGTTAATGCTCAATAAATAACATGTAAAAGAGGAACATTGGATGTTTGTTCAGTTGTAACTTGTTGTCACGCACATTTATCTGCATTAAAGAAAAACATTTAACATATTTAGTAAGTTCACTAATTTTGGTCACAAGTTTGACAAAAAGTATTGCCGATACATTTATTTAGCCCTTTTTCTATTAAGAAATTAAATGAGTGGGCTCTGGGTTCAGTTTTCTCTATTTTACCTACCTTTATGTAATATGTTTGGATCTAAGCACTGTGCTACGCTTTAGCACTAAACACTATACACTTTATTAATGTGGTACATATTCCACTAGACATATTGTGTAACTGATATTTCTGCCCATTTCACTGCGCTGCAACATTGAAGCGTGAGTTTGACCAGCAGAGGGCAGCAGACTTCCTTCAAGCTGCAGCGGAAACCAATAGAAACAGTAGAAGAAGATTTCAGTCCAGAAGTGGCGTGAATTAACTTGAATGGCTGATAAGAATCTCAAATTTAACAACAGTTGATGTGTTTTGTTGAAGCTCAATTCCATTTTTCTGCATAATAATGTCGGGAATACCTCCAGACACGTGGCAGCCGCCCACTGTGACTTTAGAGACGACGTAAGTTCTCATTGAAGCACTGGATGCTAACTGTTAGCTTTTAATAGAGCTTGTTCAGGACGTTTTGTGCACTACTTATACTTTTCTAGTCTTAACTTGAATATGCTCCATCAGAGCAGAGACAATTTCCAGTTCTTTCGTTTTGCAGCAGTGATAGAAACATGTGTTTTGCAGGATGGGTTCGGTTGTGGTGGAACTTTATTGGAATCATGCACCGAAAACCTGTAAGAACTTTGCGGAGCTCGCCAGAAGAGGTTATTACAACAATACCAAGTTCCACCGGATAATCAAAGACTTCATGGTGCAGGGTGGAGATCCCACAGGAACAGGTGAGTCTGTCCCACGTGACGATCACAAAGTTATAAAAGATATTTCAGGTCACTGTAACATAACTTTAAACTAGATCACAATCTCTTGAGTTTTTATTTTATCTATTTGTGTTAAAATGAAACTTTTAAGTTCCTAATTGATACCCAAAATATAGTTGTAGATGTTTGCACAGTATCTTGTGTTCAGATGAATGAATCTTTGTTATCATGGTAACAGATACAACAGGTGTAATCCTAATTAGGTGTCAGTAAAATATAAAATATAAGCCTGCAATAGTGTGCAAGTATAAATTGTAATTGTTTATTTTTATGCACAGTACTTTATATAAAAAAATCCATTAAGGATATCTATAACAAACAGTCAAGCAAGGTGCAAAAGAAATTTAGTACAATAGAACGAATTCTACAAAAGATAAAATGGGTTATAGAGCTATAAATAACTATATGCTCTAATACACATGTGCATCCAAGACCAGTTGGATGTTTGTTATTGCACATTTGTTTATTTTATTGTACTATGTGCTTTTGTCCCTATTAAACCAGAATTTAGTGCAATTGTGGCTCTTCTATAAAAATAGTTTTTAAGTC
>SSNP01000061.1:310179-395879 GCA_006937955.1 Pachypanchax playfairii
GACAAGAAGGGTACAAATTCTTGTTACTGGGGGTGTACCCTGTAGTCCAGGTCCATTTTTGTACCTTATGAAGTTGTTCCACTAAAACAGTAAAATTATACCACATTTTGAAGTCTAAAACCAACATGTAAATCATAATATTGAAAATGATGGATGAAACTTAATAAAATTGAGATTAACCAGCCTTGGCCAGGGTTGCAGGTGCAGTTGAAATGGTACAAATTTGTACTTTATATCAATTTTAACCCTCAGAGGGACATTTCTGACCTTTTAAAGACCAATATTGTACTTTTGAAGGAACAATTTACCTATAGGTACAAAAATGTTCTTGTCTCGTACCTCGATTTCTGAGAGTGAGGTGTATGGGAGCAGGTAGGTTCCCTCGTCCCCGCGGTGTCGGCCATTCCCATATAAGAGTTTTCCCTCCTGCCTTCAGGCAGACGCTTCAGATTACCCAGAACTAAAACCAGCAGATTGAGGAACAGCTTCTTTCCCAGAGCTGTCTCTTTATTGAACTCCACCCCGACTTCTCTGAACACTACACCCCCACCCCCACCCCACCGATACACATATAAATGCACATGTTCATTTGTAAATCTCTGTCTATACATTTTAATACATATGCCTGTACATTATGCCTGCCTGCTTGTAATCCCTGTTTATAGTTCATACAAACTGTATAGTCTGTTCATATTACTCTACATCCACCTATAAATATTACCCACATTCTGTATATATCTGCATCTGTAATTTATACTTATATCATGCACTGCTGCTCATTGCACTTCTGGTTAGACATAAACTGCATTTCGTTGCCTTGTACTTGTACATGTGTAATGACGATAAAGTTGAATCTAATCTGAAGAGGAGGCTTATAAAACACGTCATCTAGAACATCCAGATGACAACCGCTGAGGAAAGCTGCAGCCAAAACATGTCGGGAGAAAAATAACCACCTTGTATACTTTTTTCTGAGCAAAAAGAATCGGATTCAATCAGTTCTAAAATACAGACAAAATGAACCACATGCACAGTAACTCAACAACAGAGTGTCTTCGAGCAAAGACTTCTTCAGATCTGCTGCAGCACAGACCACTACAGGAGATCCTTCCTGTCCACAGCTAGAACCTTCTACAATGACTCCCTGAAGAAGAACTGAGCTACAGCAACACTTAATGTCCTTTCAGGGATAATACATTAATTAATTATTAAGATTAATAAAGTATTTTTGATTTGATGTGATTTGATAAAACTATCAGTGCTATGTCACTAGGCCAGAGGAATTTATGTGCATGTGTGTTTAGGCCATGTATATAAACAGCCAGCAATGTTAGGTCGGGGGTCATGCTCTAACGGACATGGTGTCAATACATTATGGTCTGTTAACTCTCCCCCTCTTCACTAATAATAAAATTGGCTTCTCTGTGCCTCCTTATGTACCCCATATATTCCAAAAACAACATTGTCATGTCTATTGTACATTGTTTTGATGGTTTTAAACAGTTTTAAATCTCACCAGACATTATCAAACAAAACTCTGCTGCTGTTTCATAACAAGAAAATTAGATATAAAACTCCAGTTTTTTTTTTAAACCACTGGGGATTTTCCACACACCCTATTTTCAGAGTTATGAAAAATATCTTTTCACGCACAAACTCATGCATGAAGAAATATCCTTAGGTTACATGGTGTTGATCTCAGAGTATAATGTAATCTGATCTTCAAGTTACGAAAAAGGAAAAGTGGGAACTGAGTCAAACTACAGCAGACAGCAATGTGGCACAGACGGTCAGGATCAACACCTGTTTCTCAAAAAAATTTACAGTCATTTCCACTTTCTCATCGTTGCCCACTTCTATCAGCCGTGCTCCAACAAACCCCAGTGATATTATCACTTAAATGAAAAACATCAATCAGCAAAAAAAGCCTTCCAGCTATTTTTCTTGCACGTGTCTTCAGGTCTAAAGTAACCTCGTATTTTCAGAGTCACATTTTAGTTTGTATATTACAGGTTACGTAAGAGATGGCAAGAAGTAAAACTCCAACACTTAATTGTTACTTGTTCTGGTAAATCTGTGTTCTATTACTGCTAACGACTTGAATTCATAAAGTTCATGTGTTGCAAGTTGGGGGTTTCAGAGTTTAGATGTGCTTAAAAATAATTTACAGCTTGTTAGAATTCTTGCTGAAAGGAGAGTTTGTTCGGTTTTGTTTGTATGAGTTTGTTTTTTTGGCTCATCACCTGCTGATATTACAGAGTTAATGAGAAAAAAGGGGCATTTTCTTCAGTCTGGGATCATCTTTTAACTCATAGATGCCAAATACTAATCCATGTTTCCTTTCTTGTTTCCAGTTTTGCTCAGTTTTCATATGAGTTCAGTATTGGAGTCTTTATTTCAGAATCAGAATCGGTTTATTGCCAAGTATTATTTGCACAATACAAGGAATTTATCTTGGGTGAAGCTGCAGAGAATAAAGCAAAAGTAAGAATAATATAAAAATAAGAAACCAGTAATATTTATGTCAGTGAACCACTGGTGCAACACTGCAGAGTCTGTGTAGTTCACAAAGCATGTGTTTCATTCAGTTAATATCAGTATTATTAATCATTCAGTGTCCTTATGTCTGAAGGATTGAACAGAGATAACAACCTTTATCCAGGTTGTCTGTGAAGATGTTTGAAATTCAGCAGATGTCACTTTGAACACAGTATCAACACATGACGTATCATCTACCATCACTAGTTCTAATGTTGTTTTGGCAGCAGCATGAATCTCACAGCCAGTAGATGTTCGGATATTCTGAACTTGGTCCCAAACTTTCCTTCAGGTCTGTCGCCCAAGATGCAGCCATAAGCTCAACAGACTGTAACCCTGATTAATTAATGGGAGGAAGGAGCTGGGAACAGACAAGAAGCAAACAGAAGGATGTGGTTCGGAGTGAATGAAACCAGGGGAGTGACTGCAGAGTGAGATAAGTTCAACAGAATGGGACACTGATATGGAGGCTGAGAGAAACACAGACACGTGAAGTGATGAGAAGACTAAGAGATCAAAACAGGAAGTCAAAAAACAAAATACAAACAATCAAAAAGGAGAGTCTGATTATAAAAGAACACGAGGGAAAATACAAGTCATACAAATAACATTATGAAACCAAAAGCAGCGACTACAAACAAAACATAGGAGAGGAGCCTGAACTGAGGAATCTAAACTGCAATAAAGCTTAAGACAGGAAATGAACGTAAATAAAAACAAATAGTAAGTCTGAGAATAAAAAAATAAACAAACACCCCAAAACCCCAAACTCAGCTTCGGCAGCTCAGTCGGCACAAAGCAGATGGTTTCAGACTCTGTGAAATCACTCACACTGTAAACGGCTCTTACCTCATTATGCTTCTGTTTACAAAAACTTAAATTGAAAACATTGAATGGTAATAAAAACCCTTAAAGATGAGAGATTTTGAGTGACAAACGCTATAAATATACAGCAAGAAAGTTGAGATGATGTCATTTTAACTTAGGCTCGTGCAGAGAACTGGATTCTCTGGATTCATTAATAGTTTATGTGGCTTTTGTGAGCTCTGATCATTATCGGGATTCTACATTTATCCAGAGGAAAACCCACACAGACCTGCACTGTTTGCAGCACATAATATTCAGAAACAACTACAACATCCAAAACCTTATAAATAGACTATACAGAATGTTCTAACCAATGATGCTTCTACATTGAAAACAATCATCATTTTTATTGTACCTTTCCTGTAGATTTCACTCCTTTCCAGACACAAAAGTAGCAGATGACCCAGGATAGAAGAAGACACAAAGAAAGTTCCCACTGGATGTTTCCCAAGTTCTCAATGCCACTGGATATATTTAACACCCGTCGCCTGTAAGATGATACTGTTAGGGTTTGTGAAGAATCATTCAAAGCCGTATGCATGTTTAAATACATAGGAATAGTTTAGAAATATGAAAAGTACACGAACAGAACAATGAGAAAGTCTTGCATCATCAATGATTTTATAATTTATTCTTCCAAGAAGTCAGAATTTCTTTTCGTGTCGTCTTGACCAGAAACTTTCCAGGTTTCCTGTAGATCTTTAAATACAAGCTGCCTTATGCTCCACTACTCCTTTAGTCCAGTTTCTGGGAAAAACATTCTCTTTTTTTCAGTAGCTCAGTCAGCACTAACTGGTCACAAAGACATTATTATTATTATTATTATTTGTTTAGTTTCTTTAGATGCATTTGCATAATTTAAAATAGCAACACCAACACCAAGTTTTGGACAGTAATGCTAAAAGTCACAGCATGTGAAAACTGTCTGTTTAGAAAGGATCAACCTAAATATGTTTAAGTACTGATGAGATGTTAGAGCACACACTCAAACATGAAGGATTTGTAGAAGGTATAAAGACAGCAGTTGAACTCTGAATGGTCTAATTAACCTATATGACAGTATGATGAAGCAAATCAAAAGAGATAAAAGAAAAAAATAATCAGATTAGTTTGAGATTTGGGGGTATTTTCAGTTTTAATTTTACTGTCTGGTGAAATCCAAAGAAAACGAGCTGATTTGAAAGTTTTATTACAGAAAAATCCCACCAGCCATGGAAATCCTATGAGACATAATCACATTTAAAACATGTGTTTTGGACATGTTTTACATGTGGCTATGGAACATAAATCACATGTTTTTGCAGGGAAAAGTGTGATTAAATTGACAAGTAAAACACATGATGTGGACGTGTTTCCCTCCCATCCATCCATCCATCCATCCATCCATCCATCCATCCATCCATCCATCCATCCATCCATCCATCCATCCATCCATCCATCCATCCATCCATCCATCCATACATCCATCCATACATCCATCCATACATCCATCCATCCATGCTTTAATCTAAACCTGGTTTTCCTTGTCAGACCTGCAGGAGTGCTGATGTTTTGCAGTAAGAGGACGGTGGCGGTGCCACGAAGACCTGCCTGCAACAAACCCCAACCATGGTAGAGGTTTCAGCTCACTGGGAACAGGATGAGGGATTTTATTTTTCATGTTTTAAAGTTTATACTCTCAGCTGCACATTTGGATTTTTGATGTTTGTGTTTTGTAAATCATTTTATTGGTGGTAAAGTTCTGTTTGTACGAGTGATGGGCTGGAATCTGGATGGGCATTAAAAGGGTAGTTTTTAAAAAGAGCCACACAGTTAAATGTGACTTTAAACCACTTGTTTTTAATGTTTCCATATTTGATCCATTCACTTGAAGTGACAGATAGTGTTTGTGTTTCAGACAAACTAAAGATTTCATCATGGTTGACGTCAGACTCCAGCTGACATCTAACCAGCTAACTAGATTCAGCTCCATTTTATTAAAAACAAAGAAACAAACTTACTGCCAAAACTCTATAACAGATGATGATGATGTATTCACAGGTGAGGTCCAGTTAGCAGACGTATTATAGCTGTTTAATTCCACACAACGATCTGAAATATATCAGTTTTTGGTAAACATACAAGCTCATCTTTATCTCTGTGCAACATCTTGGGTGGATTTGATTCCAATCCACTCAAAAACTCTAAAAAACATGTGAAATTATTAAAAAAAAATATCACCTGGTGTAATATTATTTGCTTATGCCCAGCTGATGCTTCATGTGAACTGATTTACCTGTGTTCCATGTGTTATTACAAGAAGCCCACGGTAAGTCTCCGGAGAAGGAAGAGAAGAAGTAGAGGAAAGCCCAAGCTAAAATCACAACGTAACTGATGTTTCCATAGAAAATGATCATTTGGCTGGCGTATCCCATTCCTGAAAATAATAAACCATTACTGTTGCATTCACTCTTTTATTTATCATCTTTAATTGCTCAGTTGGTCTCACTGTGCTACAATCTTTGCAGCCAACCTACCTTCAAACAATGGGCAGACTTTCCTCCAACACATGACCCCCCCCTGACTGGTGTACTGACCCAGAGATGTTTCCAATACAAACAGTGGAATTCCACATGTCACAAGAAAGAGGATGTAGGGAATGAAGAACGCACCTGCAAGAACAACAAAGCCTTTGAATACATAAAGTACTAAAAGTCACATGGGCCGTCTCTTTCTAGAAAGTCCTGGGCTATAAATGTACTGCACTCATGTTCCTATAACAAGTGAATTTAACTGATTTTACTCAAACAGCAGAAAAAAGACGGACTTTTTCAAAATGAAGACGTCCCCCCCTCGAAAAAAATATAGAGGAATAAGGAAAAAATAACAGTTTAAATCATATATGTGTGTTTTTGCTTAAATAAATTAGCACTGTAGAAAGATAGACAGGTAGTGATTAAAACCTCCCATGAGGCATTGCTTCACAAGTAAAACAACAACTCTAGGCAGTATTTCTTATAATTTTACAGATACTGACTGTGGATTTGCTTTAATTCTGGAACCTTGATGAAAGTTCCTCTGGCAATGACTCATTCTACCATCATGTGCAGGAGTTCATTCTAGTGCATTAAAATGTCGTAAAATACAGATCATAAACTACAGAACCAAACCTTACTTCATAAAAAACCTGCCATAACATTCAGATGAATAATATTAATTATGAACTGGTGCCTGTTTTTGAAATGTGATTTCTAAATGACGTGAAGACAGAATTTCTTTCCAAAGAATCCTGAGAATAGATCATGTTAATCGTGGTCAAGAGAGAAGTTCAAGTATTTTGACAATGTCTGACTTTAACGTGTCAAAAGTGATTTTTTCAAAACTTACAAGACAAAACAAAAATAAGAGAAAGCACATTCTGATCATAAAGCAGACTCTGTGCTTTACTCAAGGTTGCAATAAGTCATGGTGGAAATATTTCTGCTTTACGATAATAAAAAATATTTCTGTTACAGATAGTTTTATAGTTGGGTTTCCACCATGGTGCAGTTTGACACGGTGCTGTACGCTTCCAGTCCAATCAGATCTTCCTCGCTTCATTTTCTCTACACAGACCCCTTTTTATCATTTCTGTATGGAAAATAAAGTTGTAAACCCACCAAATGTTATTCCCCTACGTGGTTTTTACATGTCTGAGATGAAATAATACAACAAATGTTTTAAAGGCCAGTCTGTTCATCGATATGTTTGTTAAACACTCCAACTACTGGTTTGAATAATTCACCTCTCACGTGGTCTGACCAGCGTTCCTGACACGTGGATGCATTTCAACTTGCAAAAGCAACTCAAGGGTGTCCTACTGTGAGCGTGTTTCATAAGACCCCTTTGACGGTCAGAAAAACGTGGAAAAAGTCTATTACGAGGTGGAGTAACATGATCCCTGCATGTCATTCTTAGAACGTTTTCAGTTATCACGCTCCAGCATGTCAAAATAAAATCATTATCTTGAGGAATAGGATTTAATAACTTTTTGTGACTGTTGTGTTGATTCTTTTAAGATCTTAAAAGTTAACTTTTTGCCTACAGGATCCATCAAGATTTAGATGATTTTTTTCAAATTAAAAGTATCTGTAAATGGCTTTTAAGCTCTGAACTGATGTGTTTGATCGTTCTTGATTTGCCTCTGCTGCTGAACCTGCATGTCTAATTCAGGAGTCTGTAGCAGAGCAGATTTTTACTCTGTAAACCGACACGAGCTGAGCAAAATCTTCAGAGATCCTGAGCCCTTTTCCTTTGAATTTAAAACATTACAAATACCTAATAACGATTTATTAAGCATTTACAGCTTGATTAATAACTTTGTTATTAACTATTAGCCTTTTATAATCGCAGGCTTGTTGTAAAGTGGGTATTAAGAAAATGAATATTTAAACATACAGTAGCAAAATAAGAACTATGTAACTCAACAGGGTTAAACACCTGGAGAAAAAGTTATATAAGATGTATTTTTATTTTGTAACCAGGTAAATATACCATTTTGAATACATGAGGGGGCCGGGCTTAAAACTTGTAAAGGAACAAGCCACTAGGGGGAGCTCATTTTGTTCAGACTTTTACTTCCAGATTACAATTAGATGTCCAGTTTTTATATGTGTCATTGCAAGCACCAATATTTCAACTCAGTGATGACTGCAGTCACGCATTTAGGTATTTATATACAGAGTATAAAAATAAACACAGCCCAGTGGTTCTAAATAAGAGCCTATTTGGATAAAAGTTTCTTTTTTTGTCAAATTAATCTGTAAAGTTTTATTAAGAAAGTCAAAAATCTGTGATAGATATCAGACAGAAACTCCAGAATGATCAAACCGGGGGGGTGGGGGGGTGGGACAGATTCAGTGTTCTGAACGATCATGATAGATAAAGATACAGATAAAGATTTCACGTGACAATTAGTCACGTTTAATGTTTAAAAGTAGAAATACTTCCACACACAGTCGTCAGGACGAAATGACATAACCATCATGCCTTGCACCTACTTCAGGAGTCAGTGTCGCAATGTTGGATCACTACAGCTGATTAGGTCATGATCAATAATGTGTGCCTAAATATATTGATCAGCTGACTGCTTTAATAAATTGTGCATAGATCATTTTAATGTTGTAGTTCAGTTTAAGCATTGACAGACATATTCAACACGTGTTCAGCCTGTTAGATCATCAGTTCGCAGAAGTAGTAACATCTTAAGAAAACCAATAAAAATACTCACCCCCACCATTCTTGTAGCAAAGATATGGAAACCTCCACACATTGCCAAGTCCAATAATAGCACCGGCCACAGACAGGATGAACTCCTTCTTGCTTTCCCATTTGCCCCGCTCCTCAGCAGTCTGTGAAGTCGTCTTTATTGGGACAGGACACACTTTACCCGCAGAGTCTGACATCCTGCTGAGCCGGGGGGGATCTAATGAGAAGACTGGTGAAGATCTTCTGTACTGGCTGTCTAGCAACTTGTGTTGAGAGCTTACCTAAAAAAGGTTACCTAATTAACAAACAGCAGGGTGATGTAGCCACAAGGGGGAGCTCTAATTGTGTCCCAGAAAGTATTTCAGTTTAAAGTTTGGCACCACATGCAACTTCTTTCAGTGGAAATTTCCTCTTGTCAGAAGGCGTAAATGACAAATAACTGCTGCAGTGTAACAAAGTATTTTCACACAATCACACAAAAAAGCTTTCAGAGCTGATGTGATGGTCAACTTTAATTTAAAAAGGCTTTTTGTTGTTGTTGTTCAGGAAAACTTTCCATCTGTAGCTATAGGAGACTTGTTACGCATGAGTGTTTTGTGTGAGGCAGAAATGTATTTGACAAATGTTTAAAGTTGAGGCTGTCAGGTGCAGAAGTCCTCAGGTGAAATGTTTTTTACTAGAATAATCCCATTCAGTAGCAAGTACTTATGTGACGAGCAGCAATTACGGCTCACACATCTGTTTCAGGTGATTTAAATCAGAAGTGAAAATGCTTTTATGTTCTTTTTTTTAAACTTGTCAAAGCTTGAAAAAAATAGTTGTCGGCATATCAATCAGTTCTTGTCCTCGAGGGTTAATTTTGAGCTGCTCTGGATTTCAAAGCCACAGCAGGGGGCTCTTTAGGATCTTTGATCCACATCTTGAAGCACAGAGTTCTGCTCTGTGGCTGCTGGAGCTTGTTGGCCAATAACATGGGTGCTTCGGAATTTCCCTTTTAGCCAAATCCCACAACTATTCACAATTAGCAGTATTAATTGATTAAATAGAACGTTTAACTTTTTTTTTTTTTTTTTACGTTTATTGCACGGAGATGTTTTTCAATAATAATTTTACAGCATAAAAGGAAAGAAAGGATTAATATTTAACATTAGAACACTGAAAGTTTTAAGGTTCCTGAATCTCTGCCTCGATTCTGTCACCTCTCTAACATGACCTGTCTGGGTTCAAAGGTCACAGATCAGAGGGATTTGATTCAAACTTCATCTTATTTTCAGGCTTTTCTGTTTGTATTGATCTGATTGTGAGAAGACGTTATTCCCTGCTTGCAGGTAAATTCTGACTCACTCATCATCTATACCTGCTTGTTCCTGTTTCGGGTCCCGAGGAGCTGGTGTCTATCTCCAGTGGTCATTGAGTAAGAGGCGGGGTCACACCTGGACAGGTTGCTGGTCCATCACAGGGCCACAAACAGACAAGCAACCACTTACACCTCGGGACAATTTAGAGCTGCCAATTAAACTCATGCATGTTTTTGATCAGTGTGAGGAAGCCGGAGTCCCTGGAGAAAAATCTCACGTTTTAATTGCAAGTTTCCTTTCTTCAGTGAGTTGTCCCCGTCTTCTTGGAGTTTGGGAGAACTGGAAGGTGAAACTATTATGAGTTTTCTTCAAAGACCTTTATGGGTTATGAAAGCGTCGAGTCATGAACCTGAGGAACAGTTAGTTTGATCTGGAACGGACTGACAGATCTAGAACTCATTGTAGTTTGTCCATATTGCAAACATCAAGTCTTGACATCAGGGTGATCAGTAACCATACGCAACACTTACGTAAACAAAAAAGTTTCAAGGGAAAGTCTGAAGATGTGAAAAAGTTATGAACATTTATCTTAGCTGCTCTTTTTGAGAAGCAGTGAGTAATTCTGAACTGACTGATAAGAGTTAGAATGATAAAAAAGACTAAAGTGGAACGCTGCAGTCTTCAAACATCAAGCTGCTGCTGCTATATGCATATCTAATTCCAACATGTAAATAACCACATAGTGTAAAACTCACAGCGACGAAAAGGCTGAACCACAAGGGAACAACACTCCACTTTTGGTCTTGACCCTGCTGTGTCAGTCCAGTCAGAACAGAGGACAGTGACTGAGTCTTTAGGTGAAGAGCGCATCACCAACCTAAACTTACACTCCCCGTAAAGCTTATTTACATTTATTGTGACAACATTTTCCTTAAAAAAAAGTCTGACAGGAGAAATCTGTGGATGTAATAATAATTTGTGGGTTGAAACATGAAATAAAAACAGTTTTGTTATAAATAAGAACATTTACTGTGCCATTCATTCAGATATTAATGTCTAGGACTACTTTTAGGGTTAAAATAATATATTTTTTATAAAAACTGCAACTTCTGTGGAAACAAGATCATCTGAGGAATCAATACACTCCTAAAATGATAACATTTGTGTTTGTATAAAAGGATTTCCGTCCTCTAACCCGCCAACAAACTTGATCTTTTTAAGCTTTAATAAAAAACATCTTTACTGTTTAGTGGATTGGGATGAGATTTAGTGCAGCTATTATTTGCTTCCTCAGAATAACATTTAATAACTTTTTATGATCCCTTCATTTTCCTTTAACATACAGACGATCTTTGTGAGCGACTTCATTGTTTTCTCTTTTGTTTGACCTGTCTTGTAGCCAGTCGTGGCTTATGATGGGATTTATGATTTCTCAGTCTGTTTGGCCAACATCAGCACACCAAAAATGTAAATAATCTTCCAGATATTTATCAGTATTTGATTAATCAGCACATTACCAGATGGCGTTTTAAACTAAAGTTCAGCTTTGGGTTGAAACACCATCAATAGTTTAGTTTCCTTGCTGATTTTTCTGCAGTTTATTGAATGAACACAGCAGTATGGCTAAAGAAATTGAATTTATTTATGACTTTTTGAGCAGAAAATTTGTTTAGTAACAAGTAACAAGTTGCCTTTATCTTCAAGCTAGAGGAACAACTGTACATTAAAAAAATATTTGAAAACAAGTTTTCAAATTTAAACATAGTTAACCTGCTGCATACCTGCCAAATAGTTCCTTCCATCCAGAACGTCTTACAGTTGATCCAAACTGGAATCAAAAGAACACAGAAGAGTCAGAGGAGGCTTGTATCTCACCATGGAAAAGATGAATGTATCTGATGGCAGAAAAAAAGAAGCTCATTTTATCATAGACGTATTTTTCCCAGTAATAAAACCTTCAAGTTAGTCATTTTAACCTTCAGCAGAATTTGATACGTGTTCTTCTTTGTCAACGTGTGTTTTTATTCAGTTTTATTTGAATCATGTTTATGTATTTTTATCAAGTCTTCGATTGTTTTTGTGCTTCCTACAGATTAAAGAGTCACAAAGCAGCAGCTAGTTATAGTGTGAACTAGTAAAACACTCACCAAACACCTCAGCTGTGATTTACACCTAAATTAAATCTCATCTTTGTTGTATCTACGGTTTTCTTCTGGATTGAGCTCCAGAAGTTTTGAAGGAACATCCATTTTCTATACCTGCTTCTTCCTTTTCAGGGTCGCAGGGGGCTGGTGTCGATCTCCAGCAGTCTTTGGGCGAGAGGAGAGGTGCATGAAGGCAGAATTTTAGTAACATTTAAACAGACACGTCACAGTGACAAAGTTGTTGTTTATGCTTCCAGCTGCAGGCTCAGACATATTATGACGGCTATATTCTGATAGCTCACGGTATCAGCGTACCTATAAAAACAGCCAAGCTGCAGTGACCTCCAGAGTCTTTTTGCATCTCTCTGAACACTCTCACTTCATGCATGATTTTATGGAATAAATTCTTCTTTATAAAGATTTACTCGCCTGACCTATTTTTAACCAAAATCTCTGCCACAACAATACCCTGGAACTTTGTAATGAACCAATTCTTGATCCAGATCAGTCCTTGGTATCATGTAGAACCTGTTGGGAACTCACCCTGTATTTTCTACCAAACACCTGGATCATTTATGGTAGAGTTACACGCAGATATATTTAAAACAGTTCAATCTCACAATGATGAAGAATCCTTAAAAACATTCCTGGATCCAGACGGTGATCTGGATTTGGAACAAACAGCTGGAACGATGCCAGAGGATTTTAACTCATATCTAAAGAAATTATGAGGCATTTTTCACAATCCACCAAATACAGACAAACAAGTCTCCAAATAAAAGTATTTTATCATTTAAAAGCCACAAACCCCCTTTAACCTTGAATAGAAACAAGTGTGTATAGACAAAGTAAACAATTCAATGGTTTTTAACATGAGACAAAAACAGATCCTTCAAATTATTGTCGCAGCTCAACATTTTGTTAGATTTGTGTCCGTTTGCTGGGTTTTGATGTTTTTTCATGATATTGCCCTTTTACCAACATGTATTTAAACTATATACTTTCCTTTGCTGATAGATGATGGGTTTTGCATATTTAAAAGAAAGATTATCAGATTTCACAACTATCAAATATTTTCTCAGTCACTTAAAACTCTGCCTGCAGGGCAGAAATGAACTTTGGGATTAAGTAAATGAGCAAACTGATGTCACTCCTGTTTATATAAAGTAAATTGATGATAACTGACAGCTTGTTGGCTTCTTTAGGTATGTCCCATTTAGTAGGAGGATGTTTATCCACTAAAATACCTCTAAAGAATATGATATCTGCATTTTAAAGCTATAGTGTGTAACTTTTACATGTCCATGAATGTCCGTTTCAGCCAAGCCACTATTAGAGGAGATGACACAATGCAGATTAAGCCGATCGGCTCCTCAAACATCTCACGGTGTTTTTCAACATAAATCATTTTTACTTTGCGTGTCGACGGGCGACATTCCCGCGCTGGCGTGCAGGAAATTACGTCTTTTACATCACAACAAGAAGGGAGGGGGAGGACGAGCGGAGAGTCTCGTAGCAGGAGATTGTTCACTAACCTGTCAGTTACAAATTAGCAGGCACCTTGTCTCCCGTTTGTAATAAGCTATTTGCGTTTCTGCGGAAAATAAATAAAAAATACAATAATTACCTCTTCCGAAGAGTCCATCTTTTTTCAACAGCTGTCCTTATTCAAACAGAATAAAAATGTTGTGGAATCGCGAATCACAGCGGTTGGGGGAAGGGGGGGACAGGTGGGCGTACGTTATATGGAAGCGCCAGCTTCATTGTTGTAATAACGCAAAATTCCGCAAGGGGGCGACAAAAGTTACGCACTATAGCTTTAAGTTAAAAATAGAATCAAACTTTTTTTACTAAATGTGGAGAATCCAAATGCTTAAAGAGGCTCTTTATGTTGAATATTTTAGCTCCACAGGTGTTCTTACCTTCATAGTGGGTGTGAAAACAGATCAACAACTTCTCTTTCAGTTTTAATCTCTCAAACTACACAGGTGACAATAAAACCCGAGTTCACCCGAGTTCGAACGGCCTGTATCTGTTTCGTCACAACTCCTTTGTTCTTTAGTATTTGGTAACTACCACAGTTGAAACCACGCCTAGCATGCTGCTGGCTAAAAGTTGTAGCATAATGTAGCAAACAGGAAGACACGACGTCTGATGTTGCCATGCACAGCGGGGCCGGAAACAGTATTCTTTGCTCTCATAGGCTAGTTTGTTAACCAATCAGAGTCCAGCAAATTCGAACAATGAATATGAACGAGCTGCTGACGTAGCAGCCTGACGGAAGGAGCCGGAACCACCCGAATTTTAACGCAGACAGATTGAAAGGTCTGTTAATCAGTGTTTCCTGACGTCTTTTAGATATAAAATGTTTCATATTACTGGTTAATACTTAATAACCACAAAATCCTGAAATTTGTATAAAATGGCCTCTTTAAAAGTCAAAAAACTTAAAAAGAGATTTTTTTTAACAACTTACCATAAATTCATCCGACCGTTATCGACTGACAGACTGAGAAAATTCGTTTCCATAATGATCCAAGAGTCGCAGGATAAACGACGGCTCACCGTTACAACAAATTAAAAATATATATATATATATATCATCTCATAATTATAAAAGCATTTCTGCCTCATTTAATTCAGTCTGATTATTACCAAACTGCTGCAGATTAGATTTGAAGGAAATGTCCCGTAAGCTTTTACCTCTGTAGTAAACTTTTTAAAACACGGATGTTACATATCTGTGACTGAGGTCATCACACACTCAGAAACCGCCAAGACAACGACATTCCTCTGGGTATCAAGCAAAAAAACTAAACAAAAATGAAACTGAAATCAAGGTTTCTGACTGTCTTTTTCAGAGAGGGATGGGACGGTAGTGTTGCGGTTACTGATCATCACCTTTTCATCAGGCTGCAACACAGACATCATGAATAAATCTTTTTACAGGTTTGTTGATTTATGTTCAGTTGTGAATATTTATTCTTCTTCTATCTTCATTATCCTGGTTCACCTGTCAGGATTCTTGCCTGGTTCTTCACACTGAGAGTGCTGATCTGCTGCAGGTAAGACACTAACTACTCATCACTACTTAATGTAACCTCACTTCAAAAAATACATTTCATCACAAGCAACTTTCTATTCAACTCTATTTGAAAACATCTGAACGCTTTAAATGATAATTTATGATCATTTGTTTGACAAACAACTACTTTATCAATGTAAGAATGTTTTTCAAAGTTTCACGTTTTTTTTTTTTACATTAAGAAACGTAGAACATTATTGAACAGAATCTCTACGCCCTGCGTGACAAGGCGTCTGCTTTAAACACCTCGTTGGGAATGAATAGAAAGAGATTTGGTATCTGGCCCTCGGGGGGATCTCTGACAACTTTACAGTTTTGTAACTTCAACCTCTTTCTCACACTCATATCATTAGAGATTAGATGTAAGATGGCAGCTTGTGTTTCTCTCTGCTTTGTGTTTAATAATCTGTCTTTGTGTTCATCAGGTTCCTCTGGTGTGAACTGGATTGTCAAGATGCTCAATGTGTTCACATCTGCCTGAATAAAACACCAAACAATATGATGATAAACACCAGCTCCCCGTGACCCTGAACACAAACAGGAGGGTAAAGATAATGACTGACAAATGCTCCTGGTAGGAAAGTTGTACTAGAAACACCTTTGATGTTAATTATTGCTGAGGATTCTCTGTATTTCCATCAGCCATTCATTAGAAACATGAAGCAAATGCCTGAAACACTGCGACACTTCAGCAGCTGAGGAGCAATGATTCTGATCAGTGATCTGATTGGTCTAATTGACCCTCACAGAAAATACAGTAAACAAGAGTTAAAAGATGTTACTGATCCAAGAAAAGTACCAGAGTGAAAAGTTCCAGGCTACATGCTGGAGATCCTGTTATTTATAGAGTGGGAACTATCAAACACGGAACCGTCACAAGCGTTCTGAATTTTCTCATTCATTTCAAGTTCACAGTTTTACCAGCGAGTGTCGACTTACCCCACCAGACAGAACCCCCCACCCCAATCAGTCGTCCTCAGTTCAGAATTATCAGCAGCGCCAAAGTATAACAGAAAAAAGGTTTTTTAAGACCAAAAAAAAAAATCAACTAAAGTTGGAAATCTGTGACCAGCCAAAACTTTTAACATCCAATATGGCTGCCTGAGGCATGAAAACAGGTCAAAGCTACAGGAATAAACTTTTTATTTTGATATCTGTCAATTTGTGTCTCATTAAATCCCACAAAGTTACAACATGTTAGCACAACATGTTTGAATGTGTGCAGACAAATAATAGTTCGCCTGGGAGTTGTTATAAACATAAAACAGGTCAAAGTCACATTCAATGTCTGGATTTCCTAAAAACTAAAGCAAAAAGAAAAAGTAAAGCAAACACATTTTTTCACCCTCATAAACAACCAGGTTGGATTTCCACATATACCAATTTGATCATATCTTTTACCTTTCAGGTATTTGATGAAGTAAAATATGTTAAACATTCTCATAACTCTCAGGCAAGAACTGGAAAAGAAAAAGGTCAAAATCTTTGAAACAATCAAGAGACGTCACAGTTTTTAAAATATCTTGTTTAAAAAAAGACCATTTGGTGGACAAGATCCTTTCATAGCTTCATTTTAATATTAGAATTACATTTACATTTACATTTTTTGGACAAATCCACAGTCTATAATCGATAAAATCCAGGGTAAAATTCACCAAATCTCAGGCTCACTCTGTTTTATGATTTTTTTTAAATTTTTTTTTAGGGGGGGGGGTGAAGCAGAGTTCAGAGAAACACACAACAAATTTTGTGTGGAATGATTCAAGAAAATATGACCCAAATATTTTCAGGAGTCCAAGAAAAATAAAGTAAATTATTATTTTTTTTTTTTATTTTCACTGCTCATGGCATGATACGACCATCACTGACTGCATTTATAAGCCATGGATGGACACAGAAACATACAACAAATATCTTGAAGAAACTTTTTTCAAAAAACAAGACAAAAATTTGAAAAGTTCTCCTGCTTTCAGCAAAACCAAAAATTTAGATATTGAGCATGATTAAACCGTCTGAGTTTCAGTTTTTACATCCGCAGCGAGTCCCTTGAGTCGCTCCCAGTGAGTCAGAGTTACCTGCCGGTCCTCTTAGGTAACAGATTTTATCATGCTCAGGCATATTTGGCACTCATTCTGAAATTCATATGATAATAATAGTCACAATTTTTTATTCCCAACTGCACATAAATACACAAAATATGTCACCAAAAATAATGTACAGCTCAGACCCGTACATGTACATCATCATCTGTTGGCAATTACAGCCTGTACCAGACAGAAAACAGAAGATTAAAAAGTAAAATACACAGTAATAACATGAGATATTACAGTTTTCTGATACTTTCAGTATGCGACAGATTTATCTCACAGCATGGACAGAAAGTTTGTGGTTTTACAATATGCAGATTAGGATGATCAGAGTCAGATTCTTTTTAGAAATGATGCACAAAATCACTGAAATGATGATGATGGTGATGCATAGCAGGAACTGCTGACCTTGTCTTTCTGTTTTCTTTTAACATCAACCACTGCGACTGCTTATTTCCTGGTTTTATTTCAAATACTGATTAGATATTAATTAGAATAGTACACATACACAAAAAATAGGATTCTGTAAAGAACTAGTTCTACGTTCTTCATCACTATGAGAGCAAATGAGAAATCAGATTGTCATGGAGTTCAGTCTGATGAATAAACGACGGGCAGCTTCGCTCATGATTCCAAACCTTGAGTACGTTTTACTGCTTGAAGCACGTTGGGGAGGATTTTCTGAGAATGTTTTCACTTACTCAGTTTCGTAAAAACATTTTTAGAGAATAGGATTATTTGCATTCTTGTAGGAGTTAAAGATGAACAACAACACAACTCTCCGGGTTGACTTATCTAAACCCTGAAAGTTTAAGGTGATTTTTCTTTTTCACTCAGGTGGATTTTTAACCTGAAGTTAAAAACTCCCTGATGGGCGGGAACAAAGAGCCAAAAACAGGGAAAAAGTTACTTATACTGGAAAAGTAAAGAAAAAAAGGACTAAACATACTATACTCGTATACTAGCTTAGATTGCTTTTGTTTTTCATTAAAAAAATGAAAAAATTGAGAGAAATTGAGTGTCTTTTTGCACAGATCAGAGAGTGGTGCTCTGATCTCCTTTAACCTCCAATAAAATCAGCAAATCCAAATTAAATTGTCCAACTTTCTTTCTTCTATCATAAATCCTTTAATCAGAGTTGAGGTGCAAATGATAAATTGGCACTTTTTCAGTCTTCAGGTGAGAAACTTCTTTCACTTAAAGCCTCGATCAGTCTTCAAACCTTCGCCAGGCACTAATTTTTGTTTCGTTTGTTTTTTTTCAGATTGCCCTCCTACCCATGAATAAAAATGTTTATCCAGCTTGAAAATGCAAGGCACGGTGAAGAAACAAAAAGTGTCTAAATGAACTAAATTTGAACAATAAACACAGAGCAAGCCCTTTTTTATGTCAAACAACCTCCACTTCAGTAAATTCAGTTCATTTCAGGACTCATCCCGACTTGTGACGACTTGCCCTGCAGATCCCGTCTCAGCAGAACTCATTATAACTTAACGACCTAAGTAACACCAGTGTGAAACAGGCCTCGAGCACAAAGTTATGAAAGTTAAATGCTTGAGATAGCATCGATCCCGACACAATGAGGTAAGAGCTGCACTTCGTCTGAACTCAGGTGGAATGAGATCATAGTGGAGGACTGAGTTGAAAGTTATTTCACGTAGACATTTAATTCAATTACCAATCAGTAAACAGAAGAGTAGCTGGTAATGATGTGGTCACAATGTTTTTTTTAAAACAGTGTCAGAGTAATCTGAAGAACCACATGAATGATCCTATAAGATACATAATATATGAGCACCGTCCATGGTAATGTAAGTGTCTTTAAAAATATTTTATGGGTTTATTTAAATTCTTTTTTTGTAAATTTTCTCAATCCACATGAGTTTAAAACACAAACATTTGCAGAAACTAAGGCTACTGAAAATAAAACATCTACGGGGTTCCACACTTCACATATCGGCCCATTTTAGAGCAACAAAGCAACGTTTCTTCTGTTATTGCAAAAAATGTAAACATCCCTCCAAACTGTAATATTTCAGTCACAAATGTTAGCTGCAAGATGGTCTTTGTCATTAAAAAAAACCTCATCTTTAAATTTCAATGAATGCTATCTGTACTGATTTGGGGTATTTGAAGCTTGTTTTGTGAAACCGTTCAGTGATAAAAAGGAAAAATTCACATTATTACATATTATTTACTGACTGTATTAGTTAACTTATTATTTGGAAACATCCATTGTTTTAAATTGAATGCATCTAAAGGTCTGTTACTTTACATTGACGGATAATTTCATGTAAAGCGTTGATAAAAGTAATTGTACTTTTACACTGATGAAACCTGAAACTCTGGATTAAACAATAAAGTCAGTGATTTCAAAAGTCTGGACAGTTACAGAAAAATTAGGTAGTTTATATTTGCTTTTAACCATCAGATGTAACAAACTACAAACTTTGACGTGATGTTGTTTGTGCAGTCTTTCAATAAAAGGTTCTACTTCAATTTCAGCAAAAATACTGAAATCTGCTGGTAAGAAATGACAATTCACTGCTCGTAAGTTTTGTTAATCAATCAAAAATGTGGCAAAAATAAAGGTATGCTGTACTTTTTGTGATAATATAAAAAGCCAACATGTGAAACTTCTCTTTAAACATATGTTTCATATTTACAATCTGTTAAATGATTCATTTATAAAGCAATACTGTCAAACACTGCTCCTCGCGTGCCACGTATCCTCTTTCCTCTTCATGTAATTCTCCTGATAAAGACACGTGAGATATGAACAACTGGACTGAAATGAACCAAGAACCAAAAAAATCAACCAATAGTTGAGATTCTGCATTTGTGCCACATCAATACTCCAATTAAAAAAAGATCAACTTGAGTTAAATGTGACAACACTTCTGCATTTGAAGACCAACCCATGTGGTAATCGGAAACATCTGGCTTTTCTCAGTCAGCTACAAAAACCAATGTGCTTCCATCACGTCTCCTACCAGCCAGCAAGCTGCACAGTTCAAAATAAAATAATCTACAGAAAGAATTTCAATTAAATGGAACAGTCACCCAAATGACACTTTTCCTACTGAAAATAAAAATGAGAATAACACGACATGTAAAAAGTCTGACATCACGTTACTTTTCATTAAGTACCTACAGTTTCCAGGAGCTACTCTTAGTATGTACAAGTAGCAGCAAAAAAACCACCATGAGTGATTATCAGACTGAAAGAGCCTTTTTACATTTCCCTTTAAAATGGCTATAGATGTAGATGAGGTGGAATGTGTAGTTTTTATTATTTCTGTTTGTATTATTCTTAAAAAGCTGTTTTTTTTTTTAAAGTCCCACCCCACCCCCCACAACCTGCTTTCATCTTGTGTCTTTCTTTTCCCAAAATATTCCCAAAGAAATCCTGATGGCACATTGGATTTTATCCATCCTATAGGTAACAATTAGATTTTGGCACTTTAAATATAAATCTGATCTATTTTTTCCATAAAATATATAATTAAGCACAGTAATAACAGTAAAACACCAGCGTCCAGCGATGATCTGAGGTGAAACTTTGGTCTCTGTATTACCAACTGGATTAGAAAAAGCTGGTCATTTAAAAAAGAAGGAATGAAAACAATGAAAAAATAAATATCAAATAAATAAATAAATAACTCACGACACGGCTGATAAATTGCCTTAAAAAACCTTGAAGACATGACTTTACACGTGTGATTACATTTTAAACTTAATCTATAAAAGCCTGATAATGGACAGATTTTAAATTCAGCTCATTTCCTGTGACATCATACCTTAAAGGGATAGTTCGGATCTTTTAAAATGGGGTTTTATGGAACAACCTCTGTTTGGGTAAACAGATTCTGACAGCGCTGACATGCTAGCAGCAAGACTGAGCCGAGTTAAGAGCAAAGCGCCTTGAAACTCCCATTTCACAGATTTAACAAGCAAATTCTAATCCTAAAACCTTTATGATCAGTTTTTAAATTGTTGGCTACACAGAAATTTGTGGTAATTAGCAAGTGCAAATAGCGATAGCAGCAGCAGCTAGCTGTAGGACTAGCTTGGGGCATTTTCAGCAGAAATAACTCTGAAATATGAAACTGATAGTCGGAAAGGTTAATAAAGTTCTCTGTTCAGAAATAAAAGTTTTGTAGCTGGGGTGGTTGTTTTAAAAAAAGGTAGAAAAACCATTTTGGTTTTAGCATCACTCAGACTAGCCGTTAGCATGTTAATCTGTTCAGAATTAGCCTTTTTTTCCTCCAAACTGAGGTCATTCAAACAATATTCTACACTTAGGGTATAAATTGTTCAAACCTTTGATGTAAACTATCTCTTTAATGGCACAATTTGAGATCATCTTCTATAATCTCCATTCAATAAATCCTGTCGTCTGAATAAGAATATGATTTGGCCCCATGTTTGATAAAAACACAACCTTTGGCCCCAGTGAAGTAGGAGCTGTGACAAAGTGGCCCAGAATCAAAAGTGCACTGTGACAACATGAACCCTCCCTGACTCCCTGCAGGTATGGGATGCTATGCAGGAGGTGTGATCGATGATGATTTGCTACGATTTCAATGTCGACAGAACAGATTGAAAGAAATTTTAATCCACATGTGCTACTTTTTTCAAAACTATAACACAGTTAAGTATATATATATATATATATATATCCTTCAAATATCTCAATCTGCTTGATTCATTTAATCCACTTTTTTCAACTCAGATCGGATTCTATAATATGATTCGATACAATTCCATTGGATTGTGTGCAAAATGCTCTTCAGTTATACAGTAACAAATATACAAGCCGCAACATTAGACTTAAGTGCATGTGATGAGGTATGAACGCTGGCCTTTATCTTTCAGTAACAACTCAGTAACGAGGACTGGATCTCTGATGTTTCAGATATTTAGGGAAACTAAAACAAAGCATGTTTGTAAACTTGGTAATTACCACATGGCAATTCATAAAAAGTAAAGGTGTTTGCTCTCTTTCTTTAAGAGTTTCACACCAAATGTCTGATCAATAAAGACAAAATGGAGATTTCTCATTTCATTTCCTGTGCACTAATTGTGGGTTTCTAATTAGGTACCTGTACCATTTGAGTTGGCCCGACAGCTGAATGGATGGATGACAGTGAAGGTCCAGTGTGCTAACATGAGGATAAGCCGTTCTGTGTTTATCTTTTCCCTTCAGTCTGAATTTACAGAGGCAGGTCTGTGCTGTTGTGGCGAGTCTTTCTGGAAGTCCCATCATCCCTGGGCAGCGCTTTCTGCAGGTTGGACATGGCAGCCGTCTTCTTCAGGTCGATGACTGCGTAGCATTCGCTGCGTCGGGGTGCTTGGGGGCCACACTTTTTAGGTGGCAGGCGCTGGTGCTGTGACTGGGCACCCCCGCTGCTGAGGGCTTGGCGGGGGGGTTCCCCCTCCAAATCCACCTGGATGTAATTCAGCTGCCGCGATGGAGGCATTTGGCCGTGCTCGCAGCTTCCAACCCCTGAACGTGATCGTCTGCGGAAATCAAAGCTAAATATTCTCCCCCCGCTGTCTGGTCGACATGGATGAGGAGGGCAGGCGTGTCGAAGCCGGGGGGGCTGGACCTGCTCTGTGTTCACATAGTTCTGAAGGGCATCTCTGTGTATACCCCGACTGTCCTGGTGGTACCCGTTGGGCGTCCCTGGGCCTTCTGAGAACTCATACTCATCAAAGTCTTCCTCTTCTTCTTCATAGTCCTCTTCATCCTGATCCTCATCATCCTCCTCCTGCTCATCATCCCGCTGCAGAGCGCTGTACTCCCACACCGGTGGCAGTGAAGGCAGGTTCTCGTAGTTCAGAAGAGCTGTCCGACGATGACCCCCACCTGCTCCCCTGTCACAGGCGTAGCCCTGTGGGGGGAGCGACGATGGCCCGTGGAAGTGGGAGTGAAGGAGCGAGTGTGAGTGACTGTCACCAGTGCTGCTGCTGCTGCTCGAACCCACAGACTGCGACACACTGCTGGGGCTCAGACGCTTTCGGCTGCTCCGCAGGCCATTGATGTTCTCATAGGTGAGCTCTCCACTCTGGCAGCTGTCCGACTGCTCGTGACTCGGGTGTCGGTGCAGGTGGTGATGGAAATGGTGATAAGGGTGAGAGTTGCACAGGTGCATAGAGGGTTCATCTCCCTCCGTCTCTGAGCCTGTTGCACCCTCTACTGGCTGAAGGTTGTGAGGATTGTGCCCGTGCCGCTCCCTCTCCAGCAGATGGCGCTGTGCGGGAGTGGGACCCAGCATGAATTTCACTTCCTGTGAGGATGGCTGTAAGAACACCTGAGGATCTTTACGCTCCTCAAGCGGACAGCATCGCAGGCTGGACTGTGGATTCCCCTGACCCCCGACAGGCATTGCTCCCCGTGTTGTTTCAGGTCTCACCTCGGGCAGAGTGTGCACACAGTGACGCATGGACAGGTCCCCCTCCATACTCACAGTATTTACATAGGTGTGAGTCTGTTGGAACAAACAAAGACAGATTCTAAAGATGTCAACTTCCACAGGAAACCCCAAAAATTAAGTACATGAAAAGTTCTAACCTGGTCCTCCAAACCCATGAGGCTGTGCCCGTGGTCTTCAGAAAAAGAGGGCTGGGTGGAATCACCTCTGACTGGATAACCCGGGTATCCGTTGGGAAAAGACTGGACAGGAAAGGCTGGAGCTGCAAACATTATGACACACAGACACAAGAAGAACATTGAGAGAATTAATATTCATTCAGTTGTTTCTCAATTAGCTGAAGTCCATCTTCACTCAAATACAATCAGCACATGGAGCTCACTGAGATACTAAATAAATACAAACATATTCAACATGAATCAGTGGTTTATTAGTAGAGCCACACATTCATGGTTTTCTTTTAATATTTGCCAAAATATATGAACTTTAAAGACACTGATTAACTTCTCATAGTAAATAAAAATGAACACCAAAGTGCAACTACTAACAAGTACAACGAAATAAGGATCGGTCACTAGGATTCAACTCTGAACATGCTTTATTATATATAGAAATATCATAATGGAGACCCAAAACAGATTTGAATTAAAAACGTTCCTGTTGTTTTCAAGTTTAAACAGTTTGATGAGTAAACATGCAGGATGTGATCGAGTGAGTCGAGAGGTGGTTGGTCATCAAAACATGTTGAACTTTTACACGCCCAGCTGCTGTGGAGAAACACGTTTATTTGGCATCAGCTGCTTTGATTCGTGACACGCTTGTTTCTGATGTTTATTAACCTGCTTATGTGGAAAATATTTTTAACCACAAAATTCTCTGTAACAAAACAAACCCTTGACTAAAAACCATCTAATTAAAGGGAATGTGATCAAACTTTAATAATAAATCACTTAGCTGTGCCTCATTATTCTACACAATAATTACTTCAGATGAAAATAGGGTACATTCAATCACTGTTAGTTTTACAAAAAGAAATCATTCTTCCACATTTTCATCTCATGCTGCAGTCACTGGAGAATAGAAGACGACAGCCAAAACGTTTTACCCTTCTCTGCTTTTTGATTGTCCATTAACTGCAGAAATTTAATATATAACTTCAATATATAAGTTCACAACCATAAACTCTGACTTGTTTTCCTTTAAAGATTATAAATGTAGCTCCTAAATCCAGTTAAACGCATCAGAACTTGTGAAAGTCTTGATTAAAGGAGATCCCGCCACTGTAATTAAATGGTTTGGTTTTAAAAATGTTTAATAAAAACACGTGTGAACACTAATATTAGGATTTGTTAGACTCTTTTTTGTTATTTTTTAAAGAGTTTGTGAGAGTTAAGTTGTACCATGTGAAAGCTTGAATAAAAATCTTTTATAGTTTAGGATTCTTTAATCCCACATTTCAACAAAGAACTGTGATATTCCACAATTAAGAGAGTTTCAAATTTAACCAGCTCCTTGTTCCTGGTGGAACGAGCCATTTCCAAGTAGTGTGTGACATCAACAGATAAATCACGTGATTTATTCCTTCATTTGCAATGTGTTTGTTTGTTGTTCGTCCAAGACATGTCAGCTCACACCAAAAAGTGCTTATACCGATAATTAAAGCTAAATGTTAGACTTTAAAAATTCCTGCACACTTTGAAGATGACACTTGGACAGCAAAGAAGAGACCTAAGAAGACACAGTGTCTGAAGGTGTGAGGCTAAAGACAGAAACAATTTAAGAAGGAGAGGTGTTTTCATTGACAGTAGGAGGGGAACAGTGACAAGAGGGCGCCATCAGCCAACCGCCGCCGTACACAGAGCGACACAGCTCACGGGCACATTGCGAAGCCCCAAGCAGGTGATTTAACAGAAAAAGACAGCATGTGAACTCAACTCAGAGAGAACAAGTGAGAACCCAGAGAGAGAGAAAACAATCAGATGACCTGGACGTTTTAATAAAAGCCTGTTTTCTTCATCTGAAGGGGCATCATCCAGCTTCTAAACACTAAATAAGCCTGAACTCAGCAAATATTATTAAACCAGCAACTCCAACTGTTCAAACACAAACTCCTTTTCTTCATTTCCTTCAGAAATTTTGCTTAATTCTTCACTGAAATCGCTGTTTTGTTCACTCTCAATGTTTGTTTACATCCACGCAAACACTGATCAAGACCAGACATGTTCATCTGATGACATCACAACACGGCCAATGGTTTTTCCACTTAAACTCAAGTGGTTTTATAATTAAATAAAATGTATCTATATTATTACTATGTGAAAAATATGTTCTTTATATCAATTGAAGCATTTTAATATTTTGCATTTCGTGACAGATTCCTTTTGAGGCTGTAAACTGAGTTCTGAGATAAATAAAGTTAACAGATTGACAACCTGAAAGTTTAGTTTCTACTTGTCCATCATTTTACACACAAGAGGAACATATCAGAGATGAAGCAGATTGAAGAGTACGAGAGACGGGATTCAGAAACAGGAAGCAAAAGGGGAAGAAATCTGAAACGAGTTGAGTGGATTTAAGCCTTTATTCCAGGTGTGACCTGGTTAAAAAGGACTTTTTCACTAAAACGTGAGACTAGAAATGACTAATTCCTACATTTATAGCATCATTTTATTTCTTGTGCTTTCTGTGAGCTTGTGCTACTCACCATTGGGAGTCTGTGGAGTGCGAGACATTTCCATCTCTGGTGTGTGGCCACTGCGACTCATCATCATCGACTCCTCCACCACATTGATGCTGTTACACTGCATCAGCTCCTGCAGCAGGTTGAAGATCTCCTCTGCCCGGGAACACTTGAATGCAAAGATTCCTGATTGTAAACAGACAAAAAAAAAAAAACACATTACTGCACATGAAAATAAATGATATTAGGGTGGCAAATTTAAAGTTAACGTAAAATGAACCATTTTCAGCTCAATGTTACATTTTTTTCCAACATAGTTTGCAGCTTGAGTTCACAAGAAAACAAAACAAAAAATAATATATATGTTAATATCTCAAAACAAACTTTTGGAATATTTTCTGCTTGTATCAAGATCCTCAAAACAAGACACGACAGACTGAAAGCTGAAGCTCAGGTTAAAATCCCGCCCACCCTGCCCCGTCTGACAGCGACGTCCGCTCTCAAAAGAGAACAGGTTGGAGTCGTAACCGTAGCGACGCAGGCAGAGGTACGGCCACCGGATGGCGTCTCTCTTCCGTGTGTGAAGTATGAGCTCCGTCTGGGTGAGCTCCATGATCCCAGAGCCCAGCTCGTTGCCCTCATCGTCCACGTTGATGACCTGGAGAAGAAAAAATCCAGATGAAATCAAGAGACTGACAGAAACAGACTTTAAATTTGTTTCAACAGAAGTGAGAACGAATCTCCGACCCTCGATGTACTGTTGAGATTTTTAACATACATTTGGAGATGCAGTGAGCAGTGTTTCCTGACGGTGAAGGTATCCATATGATATTTTTTGGATATTTTTGTTGAGCCTGACAAAATGAGTTATCAGTATTATCTCAGACACTGTGCAGGAGTTTTTTTTTAGATTATTTTAAGCATAATTATGTGAAGAGTTTGATAAAATATGTATTCACACTGTTTTTTCACAGAATGGTTAACACCTTCTCTTCCTTTCTGCTGAAAGATGCCCACACGACAGAATGATGCTTAAACCTCACCGTGTTACTGATATGTTCAAATAAACCAGATTAGTTAGAAGATGCTGCATCAACTGTTTTTTTTTCTAGATATAACTTTAATTATATATTGTTATTTTCTAAAGTGACAGTGTTAAGAATGTCTATTGTTTTTAATGTTATGTTATATTTTTGATGAACAAAGGGTTGCACCTTTGAATTTTTTTATTTTTACATTGCTGTGATTAAAAGGCTGTGGAAAAAATATTGTGGATTATTAACCTTAAATTCTGTGAGATTATTGTAGATTATTGATTTAAGACTCTGTGAGATTGTCGTGGATTATTGATCTAAAATTCAATGAGATTTTTGTGAATTATTGACTTAAAATTCTGTGAGATTGCTTTGGATTATTAACCTTAAACTTGGTGAGATGATTGTCTCGAATGGGGTCTCTGTACAGACAGCTCCAGCAGCTCCCCATAGCTTCAGCAGGCCAGCTGAATCCTGTCGAGAACAACGTTTATGAGACACTTTACTAACACTACAGACAAAAAACACATGTAAAAATATTATAATCAAATGTGCATTTGCAACCATCCATTCTGAAACTTCTTACTCAGTCCAGGCCATCAGCGTAAAGGGATTCACGCCTCAAACCCAGGATCGTCTGCTGGGCAGCTGCTCCATAAACTGGTTAGTTTGCTGCATTGACATCTTTAAGGGATGATGAAGGTTCTGCTCCCTGAAAACAAAAGGAAGGTTCAGAATTATGCATCAGGACTAAGCACATATGTAATGCAGATGAACAAGCTATAAAATATAAATTTGATCAAACGGTCAACAACAATTGGGTGTGAGAGACAACAAATAGTAAAAAAGCTGACAAATTACTGTCAAATCTCTGGAAAAATCATGAAATAAACCTTATCATTAACATAAAACATAATAGTTTCAATATTTTTTGTGCAAATTTTAGACAAACACTGTGATATTGTAATAAACTTTAGGTTGTAAGGACTACAGACTGCTTGATCTAGTCACTGTGTCTGAGATACTTATTTTTTTAAATGATAAAGATGATGAGAAGTTCCAGCATCAGTATGAATCTTACAGCTGTACAGATTTTAAATTGAGCACTTTAGACGTTTAGGAGGCAAAGCTTTAATAAAAAAATAATGGGTGATATAATCTTTGTTTAATATTACGGTAAATACCAGAATAAAATGGTTCTGATTCAGATAGTACAGTGAGTTCTACAGAAAGTTATTCAGAAACACAAACAATTAGTGAGATACTCCTTACTGATTCTTCATACCACCGATTAAAAACAGTCAGTCAAAACGAATCCCCTGATTTCAAGTGTTTTACGTGAACGTTTGTGCGATTCCAGCCTACAAACACATTTCACATCAGCACCACCGCAATATGTGTGAGCTCTAACCTGCCTGGGCCTCCACATCTGACTGGAGATCCTGAACATCACATCACAGCTGCTTTAAAAACACAGCGAGCAGGCTGAAGAGCTCAGCTACATTCATCCACAATGAGCATTTGCCTCCACTTACAGCAAAAAATCACTGCATATTTTTTTAAATTTCCTCCCCAGTCGGACTCGGAGACCCTAAAAACAAGCCAAAAGCTGATCAATCTGTCTCCACTAAATGAGCCCGGGTTTAAGCTCAGCCACAAAATCAGCACGCTGACCGACAGTAAACACACCACGACACGGTTCAATGACTTTTTGTTCTTACTGGTGAGAAGCTGCGGTGGTATATGGCTGAGAAGAACGACAACAAATGGTTTGCTACTCACATGTCTGGCACAGATTTTTTTTCTTATATTAGCCCTCGTGCGAAATGAGCTGAGAGACGGCGGTTAGTTAACGGCTGCTGCTGGTAGCGGGATGTGGCGCTGGCACGAGCAGAGACTCGCGTAAATGATGCGCTGACAGCGGTAAAAATGTTTTTTTTTCTTCCTCTGAGTGCCCCCCAACCCACCCCCCTCCTCTACTGCAGCACGGGCCTCTGCCTGTATGACATTTCCCAAGCAGCTGGGGTGAAAGTTCACAACCAGACAACGAGACTGAGACAAGAAGGTAAGAAACGCTGGAGGACCTCAGAGGAAAGGTGTGTCTGCCTGGCAGACAAGGAGGAGGGGCGAGAAAACCCTGACGAACTGTGGAGCCCGAGCATCTTCATCTATAAAACACACGGACCATCGTCGTCAGTCAGTTACATCCGTTCTCCTATTGAAAGGGAGCAATTTCTTTTTTTGTAAACTACAGTATTGTGCAAAAGTTTTAAACCACTGCCAATTTATTGGGAGCCAGATTTTCCTGTGTTTATCTTGAAGGTTTTTCTTAAGACAACATGTTTCTCTCTACATGACTTTGCAATTGTTGTGCAGTGAGTAAAGTGAAAACACAAAAGGCAGAAGATGAAGAGGTATTAGAACAAGTTAGAAAAATGTACAAGTAAATCATTGAAGATAAAAGAATAAAAAATACAGCAAAGATCCTTCAGAATATTAGTCACTGTTTTCAGCTACAATCTGATTGCATGCGTGTTTTAATATAATTTATATACACAGAAACCTGTACTTTTCAGTTTGAAATGGGTGAGAACTGAAGCATCATCAAGAACCGAGAAAAAGTCGTTATCTTCATTTTTTTACCTACAAGGAGAACCAAAAGTACCAGGAACAAAATCAGTCAATCCAATTTATAGTTGGTTCTTCTTAAAGTTCTCTGTTATGTGTCAACACAACACTGAATCACCACTTGAACACAGGAGCTTTTTTTTGTACATTAATGACTCAAAGTTCACTGAATGAAAAAACACAAACATTTCATTTGACATTGGTGAGCTACTGGACTGAAAAGGAATAAAAAAGCAGATGGAATCCAAAGAAAAACATTGAATCAGGAACATTTCAAGAATAAGAAGAAAATTTTTGAGACATAATGCAAGACTTTTTGCAAAGTACTGCTACTTTTTAATGTTAAAAAAGTGTAAAATAAAATGTTAGTTTAAAGTAAAGCTTTTATCCCATACATTTGTTAGTAAACTATTTATTTGTGCAAACATTCATTCTATTTTACATGCTGATCAAAGAAGAATAAATAAATGTATCCAAATTGTAATAATGTAATTGCTTATATCTTAAGCTCTTAGAAAGTCCAACATATACATTTGATTAAAAAAAAAATCACATTATTTTTCTCAAGCATTTCATTCATTCACATATAAAGACTCTTTAGAGTAAAACAGAGTGTTTCAGGCAGTTTTGGTGGACTGTTTTCTGTGTGTGAGAGAAATTATTTCCTCTGTAAGGACTTTTAAACTGTGGGGAAAGTAAACCACAGACCACCTGGGGAAGTTCTGAAGGATCTGGGTTCTAGATTATCTCTGTAAGATATTTTAGATGTATTGACCTGTCAAGTTAAAATTACTGCTGCTCAGAACATGCCAGACACATTACTGAACGTTTGTATCATGAACATGTTTGTCCACATTCTTTATATTCATGTCTCTTCTAAATATGCAAGAGTTTACAGCAACACAGAGACTGTGGGACAATAAAAAGAAAGTGTTCAGCCACTCTAACTGGTTCTGGGTTTGCTAAAGCCTCGATAGTTTGGTCCACGTCTGAAAAGCTGAAGGTTTATTTGAGCTTTTGCGTAAAGGGGTGAAATTGCCTATTTTTACGTTTTTAAATACCTCACACTTGAAAAGGACGGAACTATCTTGAGCCTTTCGTAATCTTTGATGTCGTCACGTTTCTAGATGTGTGTGTCGGAACAAAAATTAGAATATTTTAAACAACTATCCGAACAGAGAGCGATGAAGCTAATCGTTTTTATAAAGTTTGACCTGTTATAACACTTTTAAATTTGACGTCTAACCGTCGATTTTTGCGTGACCAATCGCTGGTTAGCACGCAGTGACGTAACGTTGTTTGGTTCTGGTTCAGTCAGGGAGTGTCAGAGGAGTGACCACTCTGATAAGCGTGCCCTGCCCGTTTAACAACATATATCACTGTATTATCATCATGCCAACGGAACTGCTTGTGTGTGTGTAACTTTCTTTTTGTTAAGCTGCACGACAGAGCAACTTTTCGTGCTGTACGTGGCGCTGACAGCTGAGAAAAGGTAAGAACGTCCATCTCATGATGACCTGAGAATCACATGATAGCAAATTAATGTAATCAAACTTCAACGTGAACTTTAAACTAAATACACTCAGTACTGTTGAATATTCGGTAGGTTAACTTAAAAAAGTTTTTCACAAAACAAGAAAAATAGACATTAGCTTATTGTTAGCTTTTTGTTATCGAGCTGAGTTGCTATCGAAACTTCGTTTTAGAAGCTTGGAATTCCCACGGGGATTTTGCAACTTTGAACGCCTCTTTGCAATATCCATTTCCTTTTGAAGTTCGCGTGAAAATCAACTTTGTTAAATGCAGAACGTTTTATTCAGACGTCTCCTTGCTGCTATTGTGATGACCGAAACCAATTAAAATACGTTACAGAACCATAACTGGATCCTGATTGTGCACTGCACGACATGCAGACCTCAGTAACAGCCACGTGTTTTTTCCACTCATAAATAAAATTAACCCAAATACAAATTACGTCTAAACGGTTAATTTATTGCAACTCTGTGGAACATGGTGATTTTCTATCAATGTTTACTCTCTATTTACAACATTTTGTCAGTAACTTTATTTAGTTTTTTTCAGATTTACTTTGATATAGAAACTTAAAAAAAATGGCAGATTCCAAATCCAAACTATTTGTTTTCATCCAAGTGGAGAATCTCAAACCTTTTCCCAACTAAGTTGGTCTGTTTGAATATTTGAACATGATTACTGAATATATTATTGCTATGCACTTTTACTGTGATAATTGGAAATATAGATATTTTGCACTTGATACCTTTGAGATATACTGTGCAGCTTTGCATTAACATGCAGAAGATAAATACAGGAAACTGGAATGATGTTATTTATTGCAGCTTATTATGACCTTACCTTAAACCTAAAAAGAGGCAGAAGCTGTATTTATCGGGATAATAAGCTACAAATAAATAGAAAATCCCTATCATTATTTGTTCCATAAAGAAAAAACCTATTAAAAAACAGATTTAAATCAGAAAACTGTTCTTATCATTACTAATATCAATCTTCACAAGAAGGTAAATACCTGTAACACCACCTGATCTTATCTCAGACCATGTGGCTGCCACTGATTGGAATGACGGCCTTGCCACATGTTGGTGGGCTTTATGGGGGCTATATCACACGCAGAGAGGTGAAAACCTGGTACCCAACACTGAAGAAGCCCTCATGGCGCCCACCGAATGCAGCGTTCCCAGTGGTGTGGACATGTCTGTACACAGGGATGGGGTAAGGCTTACTCTGACTGAGACCTTCTGTTTCTGTGAAGCGACTGTGTGTTTTTATTTCTGTCTGATTCTGTCTTTCAGGTATGGTTCCTACCTGATCTGGAAAGAGCTGGGTGGTTTCACTGAGGATGCGCTGGTTCCACTGGGACTGTATGGGCTGCAGTTGGCTCTGAACTGGGCCTGGACTCCAATTTTCTTTGGTGCCCACAAGATAAAATTGGCAAGTTTATTTATTTTAAGATACAAATACAGAAAATCTGACTGGCTGGTGTTTTCTATTTCCCATTAAATGCTTTCTTTCTGTTAAATGTAGGCACTGATTGAGATCGTGTTTCTCACTGGGACCGTTGGAGCCACCATGGTATCGTGGTATCCCATCAGCCGTACCGCCACTCTGCTCCTGGCGCCCTATCTGTCCTGGCTGTGCCTCGCCACCACCCTCAACTACTGCGTATGGAGAGACAACCCCGAGAAGAAAGACGAGTAGGAAACACGTCAACGTGCCGCAGTTATTTAAAATTACACTTGATTGTTAGCTGCAGCTTAGACTTGCAATTATTTTTTTTCACTTTATAAATCACCTCATATCAAAGCGGTGAGCTTCTCATGGACGAATCGGTGTGTTTTGTTTTTTTTTTGGCTAATGCACGATGAATAATCCAGAAATAGCATCAGGTGGTGCTGCAGACTGTCCTCTGCAGTTTGGTGCTTTATAAAATCAGAACAAGTTTGTAATTATTATTTTCCTGCTTCCAATTAATAATTGTCATTTAAGTAAAAAAACAAACAAATTACAGACTCAAAACATTCTATTTGTTGTCAAATCAAAACTCTTTAACAAACCATCTCACCTCGGTTCCAGCTGCAAGTGGAAGTGAATTTGAACTTTGTATTTTTTATTTTTAATAAAGAATGTCCTAAATATGATTTTATTTCAGAGTATCTTTGTGTTGTTAACAGATGATCTTTGGAAATCTAGATATTTTGCACAATATCTTGGTAACGACACGTTTGAGGTGCACCGTGCATTAACATGTCTGCACGTAGGGGAATGAAGGCCTGACTGCAACAAATGCCAACTGCATCAGTTTGGTTCTGCTTCGGTTTTTATATTCATTTAACGAGTTCAAGTTAAAGAATAATCAGTTAAACCTCGTAATGTTTTGTAGTTTCAGCCTGCAGGTGACTGGAGAAATCCTAAACCTTCCACAGTCATTTATACCAGGTCGATTGTTCTCATCTTCATTTCTGTGTTAAATCATTTTTTAAATGAAGTAATTAAATGTTTGGAAAGTAGAAGCTTTCCATAAGAAAAGAGAGAAATTGATGATTAGACTGATTTTTAGCAAAATAACTAATCTAACCACAAGTTTGTGAAGATTCTCTGTCATTTTGAAGAATCCAACCACATGAATCATAATGCAGATTGTAGTTAGAGCTGTGTCTGCTAAAAAAAACAACCAGTTACTGTTAAAATTTTTAAGTTTTTGGGTTTAGGTCTCTGCATGAAAAATGAATGAAATATGCTACTAAGAAAATGTGCACTTTTAAATTTGTTTCATGAGAAACTGAAATAACAAAAACATCCAAAGAACCAACTACATTTTAATAAAAATTAACAGATAAAAATGCATCAGTCTTGTTTAGGGTCAAAGGTCAAGTGTCAGACATCATGCCCTCAATCACAGGGATTTTTTTTTTACAAATATTGGAAATAAAAGTATGAATAAATCCAAGTAAAAAAGATGAAGGTCAGAAGATTCTTTTTTTTTTAATCTGTTTTCTTGTTTCCTGTTTGAAAATTTGCAACATCCTGTACAGAACTCTGAAGTAATAAACTAAGAAAAGTAATCCCATGATGAGATCAATAATAAGCTTTATTTATATACAAGCAACAGGAAAGAAAATAAACCCAGAAGATTATTTTTCTGGAGCCTTTTCTTGAACATCTTCGGGTGATTTGGAAGAGAATCTCTCCATTAACGTCTTCCACAAGCCTTTCTTTGCCTCGTCCATGCTCTGCTGCATACTTCCTGTCAAAATAAACATGACAGACGAACGCTGGTCAAGTTTTTGTTTAACTGTTACCGTTACAGACTGAGTGGTTGTTCATACCTGATAGAAGAACTCTGCACTCCTCTGCTGTGACTCCAGTAAAACTTGTGTCTCTCACACGTGGAAACTGAAGCAAATGTGTTGAAAATCTTTAATTACATGTTTCATTTGTAAACTCATTTCCCAAATTTACTCACTGAGCGAAACAGCTCAGACCGAATGAAATAAAAGACACATTTTATTAGAAACCTTTTCTGAACAAATGAGGGCAAACATCTGCTGATGCTCGTGAACACTTGTGTTCTTAGTTAAAATTTAAAGATGTAAATCTATTACAGATTAACTTTGCGTGTTTTACTATTACAAAACAAATAACCTTTGTACTAAATAACATACTTTACTGTCATTCTGTCAGAAAAATCACAGTTTTTACAATCTCAAACAGACGTATCAGCCTGTTGTGTTAAATGTAACACATGGAGGTGTATTTCTCATCTTTATGATTTTATATGACACATTAAAATCCCCACACAATCAGAAAAATCCTTAAAACGAACTTACTCTCTGTCTATACACGTTTCCATTTATACGAGCCAAACTTTCATACATCTGGTCACATTTCTCTGGATCAGCAATCTGGAAAGAAAAAAAAAACAGATTGTTAAAATAGGAAAACATGGACAGATGATAACTACATCTGTTTATGTGAATTTAAACCTGAACAAAATAATGTATCTGATATAAGAGCAATACTGGACCAGATGAACCATCATTGAAGGTTAAACAGAAGATTTGAAATATAAAACACAAAATTGAGATTAGATTAAATGTGAAGACAATTGATTTGCAAAATATTTAAATATTACTTTTACTGAAAATGCTGCAAAGTCAGAACAGTAAATACTTTGTTTGACGCGTCAATTTAACATTACTATAACCTTTTCCAATCATACTAATATTTGGAAATACGTATCACACCAGAATAAACATTTAAATATTGTGTCTGAGTGACAAGTTCGGAATAAATATACACTAATATAAAGACAACTCGGTAGACAGCAGCTCAGGAATGTAGCTGAGGAGCGGCGTGACCTCCTACCTGCGTGTTTTCACCTTCGCGGAACCCAGAAGCGACTCTCTGCCGCAGAAACGTCCCCAGATCTCGGGCTTTCTTGGTCTCATCTCGGGGCCATTCTTCACACAGCTTTAGAAACCTTCGATACCTGGTCGCAGACATCTTTGGTCATATAATATTTACGCGAGCGAGGACCTCTACAGTTTGAGCCTTTTCGCGTACCGTATTTGTGCCACATCGAAATCATTCCCCCTTTTCGCTTGTCGTGTGTTCCCCCTCTGCTCCTCTCTCTCACACCGCAGGTCAGCACGATGGGTGAACCGGTCGTAAAAAAGGGCTCTTCTTCCAGGGTGGTGGAGTGGGTCAGCTCTGCCTGTCGATTCGCAACGGACAGAAATGACTTCAGAAGGTAAATTAGATGTAAATATGTTATTTGTTGTCTGTGTTAGCGGTGCAGCTAGCATTAGCACACGCTGCTACGTCCTTGTTCGCTGTTCAAAAGGTGTTTAGAGTTCAAACATTCATGTTCAGGTATAAGATATGTATTAAAATAAACAAGATAATTTTGATACTATATTTTAGGTATAATTAACGTGGAGTAACTTGTTTGGATAAAAATGATATAAAACATTTTATTTTATTTACATGAAAAAGTTATTTGTAATCTTCGTATGATCTAAAGCAGAGGAATGTTGTGTTGGGAGGCGCCACCATGTCTCTCTTTGGTTATTTCACTAGTATTGTAATTAACACATTTATTTATTTTTCTATTTCAGGAATCTTCTGGTCAACTTGGGCTTGTTTGCTGCTGGTGTTTGGGTGGCAAGAAATCTCTCAGATTTTGATTTGATGACTCCTCAGCCAGTGACATAACCTGGATGATGGTGAGATCATTTTATAATGGTCAAATCAGATACTATTAATTTTATGGCCAGAACGTTTTTATCCAAACTACAGCTTATGTATTGAAGCAAAGATTTAATATTCAGGTTTGTTTGTGACTGAAAGTTTGCTTCTCATCTTTTAGGCATCTTGGACATTAAAAGAAGAAACAATGTACACTGATGAATACTTGTAGACTTTTTTTTTTTTTTTTTACTACTTTTGCTTTGAAAATGGATCATGTAATTTACATGTATTAACTGTTTTAATCTGTATAGATCACTGAAAACAAATTATTACATTTAAATAGCAACTTTGTTATTGTGGTTTTTGAGTTTTCTGTAAGTTCACCCACTAAGGACCTGAATCCTGTCATGTGACTTCATGCAGCCATGTCGGCTCAGGAGCTTCATGTTGCTGCAGCTCGTAAATGTTTGTCTGCTGGCAGAAAATCTCTGTCAGTTGCTCAGAGTCTGGACCTCGCCGCTCAGGTCTTGGCTGTTGATTTGGGGTTGAAACCTGCTCTTCTTTATGACAGTAACAGTGCTGGAGCGACGCAGGTCCAGCAGTATTTGAGCTCCTTGCAGTCTCTCCAGCTCGTGTCTGAATCCCTTCTCACGCTGGATTTACATGGAAATAGTTTTATTGTTAATGCCGATGCAGTCCGATCAAATTTAGAGCAGGTGCTTTGTGGCGATGGTGTTACCATCATCGACGTTCGCCACTCACTGGACAAACCAGTTGTCTCACACACGCAGAAAGGGAGACTGAAGAGCGTGATGGAAGATTTGCTGCTGCTTCTGGAACCAATGAAAGAGGCTGAGAAACCTCTTTGTGTTGGGGAGAAATCTGAGGAGTGGAACTTGTGCACAGTGTTTGGTGTTTTACTGGGTTTCCCCATCACCTACTGGTTTGATCAGACAGAGAGTTTTGAAAACTGTTTGTCGATGACTCCCTTGATGGTAGTAACAGCTTCAGCAACGTGGCAAGTAGACAGTCACAGGTGTTGCCTGTATTCCTTCAGCATCCCAGCAGCTCTGCAGGAGGAGACACAGTCCGATCTAGAGAACTGGAAACGTTGTCTGCAGGAGAGATTTGAACAGCAGCACGTCCTGAAGGATCTAAGTATCAGCCAGTCCACAGTCACTCTGCCCTCAGTCTGTTTGTGATGTTGGTTAAAACTCTCTTAAAATAAAATACTTTAAAATATGTTCATCTCATTTGTGTCAAAATTGATTCTCAGCTCATGAGGTGGAGAGATGTTCAAGTGAATCATTAGGTCAACTCGGATGAAGGATTATTCTCACCACTCAAAAAAAAAATCTAATTTGACCACAAAAAGCACATTTTGCTGTGTAGGTCTGAGCTTGTATTTTGTTGAAATCCAGCAATAAAGAGCAACGATTAATGTTGTTCTACAGCAGCAGATAAAAAAAGATAAACCATCTGCTTAATAAATAAAATCCAGAATTGTACTTCTTACAAATCAGGTTTATATTTACAGCAAATAACAATCTCCACCTCTCGCAAATAAACATGTAGTTATTAGTTTTTTATTTCCAAACCTTTATTTTACAAACATCACTACATTAGAGTTGATTCTTAATAAATATACATTTTATTCCTGGCTTGGAAAATAAAAAGTTGAAACTCTGAACAGTTTGATTCATTAACTGTTAATCTGAACATTGCTAACAATTTCAGCAATAATAAAAATAATGTATTTAAGAGGGATAAACCCACCTGTTTACAGTATATTCATACTTACATGTAGCCTTTTTAACAATTATTAGAAGACTAAAAATATTTTAACTAAGAAAAAAACTAGAATATTGTTAAATAATGTGATTTGCAACTAAGTTCAGCATTTGTATTTCTGCAACAGCAACTTGGCACTTTTTGAATTTTATTCTAGTTTTCAGAGCCAAAGTTTGCACACTGGTGCTGAAAGCTCCACCCACTAACAAGCATATGGTGTTTTAGTAAAGTAAATGAGAACATACAGCAGCAAGATGGCAAGTACCTGGAAAATCGAATTCTGGGATTTAATTATTGATATACATGCTGCTGGTTTAAACTCATAACTTCCATAAAGTCCAAAAACAAACAACAGTTTTTCCTGGTACGTGATTAATCAGAACTAAATCAGAATTCTGATTGAGATTGTCTGCAGCAGTGCGTTGGTTGTGGCTCAAGTCCGTTTCTTTTCCCTGTGATGATGCATTTCACATGACCTCATCCTGATGATGTCATTAGCTTCAACCTGAGGTAGTTGATGTCAGCAGAGCTCAGACAATCCATCAAAGGGGTTGAATGACTGACAGCACGTCTCCACAGCGACCCATCACTTTCAGTTCAGCCATGTGATCTGCTCTGGTGGGTCCAATGTTTAGGATGGCGATGGGCATCTTCCTGTCGCTCGCTGCCAATAAAAACCTGTATCCTGAGTACACCTGACAAACAACACAGTTAAATGAAATTATCAAATGAAGGATGATGTAATCTAGATGTAATTATTCGTGTTTCTACCTGTAACGACGATCCAACAACCAGAACCGCATCTGACTCTGACAGTCTGTCATGTACAAACTTTACAGTTAATCTGTTGACAGTGTCTCCAAAAAATGTAACTTCAGGCTTCAGTATCCCCCCACACTGTTCACAGGAGGGGACTCGAAAGGTTAGGACCTGCTCGTCCTCTAAGAAGACATCTCCATCTGGAGCCACAGCTCCTGCCTGAGCGCTCCACCCCGGGTTTAATGACACAAACTGACTCTGGAGATCCTCCCTGGCTGTGATGGCACCGCAGCCCACACACATCACCCTGAAAACAATCAAAATATGTCAACACACTCACAAATCTATGTACAATCAACCCTTAACAGATCTGTAACACAATATGTGAATAGAAGAAGTAGATTTATAGTTTGAGTGTCACCTGTGTGAGCAGCCATGGAGCTCCGTGAGCCGCTTCTGTCCTGCCTTTGAGTGAAGCGCGTCCACGTTCTGTGTGACCAGCCAGTGCAGCTTCCCTTCCTCCTCCCAGCGCCGCAGCACCCGGTGCCCACAGTTCGGCTGGTGGGATGAAAACTGCGGCCACCCGACGAAGTTCCGGGCCCAGTACCTCTGGCGGGACCTCGCACTGCGTATGAACTCCGCGTGCTGCATGGGCCTCCTGTCTGTGCGCGCGTACAGTCCGACTCCCTCCGAGCGGTAGTCGGGGATGCCCGACTCGGTGGAAAGACCCGCCCCGGTGAGGACGAACAGGTTCCGTGCCCGGGTCACAAAGTCCTGCAGCAGCTCCAGAGAGCGAGCGTCCGCGGTGCTGCAGGCGGGGACGAAGCTTGGTTTACCCGCAGGGAGTGATGAGGCAGCCCGGACAGGAGGCGCAGGGTGAAGTGGGACGACCCGCCATAACGGTCTCATCTACAACAAGAACCAATTATCGATTATCTGAGTTAAAACCTGCTTCATGACGAGCGCGATATAAATTAAAACTTTACTTACACTATGTGTCCGCTGGTTAAGTAACAACGTCCACCAGAAACCAGCTGACGGGAACATTCAACCAGGAAGGACCCGTAACACCAAAACACTGACGCGTTGAATTCTGGGAGTTGAAGTCAAGGCAAACTCTGACCTTGTTTCCAGAGAAGTGGGTGACTGATCACTGATCTCGACTTAAAGACTGTCAATGAAAGCGTTGAATAGAAATTCCCATTTTAAAATAGACAAATCTCATTTTAAAATTGTATATAAAAGTATGTTCAATGTGTTGGACGCTCAGGTAAAGAGAGAGACAGAGCGGTCAGCTGATCTACATCTGATCTAGCATCTCCAAACACACAGAGAATAGTTTTCATTGGCATCTCCACGCCATGACCTTCAGCGTGCTCTGGGGCACTTTGCAGCTGAGTGTCTAGTGGCCGGGAGGAGATTCAGCTCTTCATAATCTGAGGCTATGGACCTTTTTTCCGTCATGGGAAAAATGTTGTTCCTGGTTTTAGATTTCCTGATGTTCTCCAAAATGAACTGTGCTGTTTCTGTTTCAACAGTAAAAATCTTCACAATTTTTGTGCAATAACTTAATTCAGTTTCTCAAAACGACATATTTCTGCAAAATCACACTGGTTCATACTTGTTAGTTGTCACAACTCTTATCTTGGTTTTATTGATGCTAGACATTTGAAGGCATGAGATTCTGGTAAATGCAGCTACAGCAGCTGGAAGCAGGACTCTTCACTGAGCTCTGCACACGTCCTCTGTTCAGGTTCTGAAACATGGGTCAATCTGTAACTTATTTTTCTGCATATTTATGCATTTTGAAAATGTCACCATAGTCAGTTGAAGAACATCTAAACTTTTAAATAAGTGAACACTCATAAAAATGACTGATGTCTGTTTTAATAAAGTCTTAAAAAAAACAAAAGATTCTGAAAAATATTCAATAAAAACAATAGAAAATGCAGTTCAGGAAATTCGATTAGAAATTGAGTTTTGAAGCATTTCCCTGTTTTGTTTTGTACATCAGTTTTTTTTAGATGAATGTGACGATGGCAGAGTAATCCAAACAATAAACAGGTGAGTGAGTTCGGAGTCGCCACATTGTAAAGAGACTTGTTAGGTTTCCATCTTCAGTTTGATCATCAGCCAAGAGGATGAACACCTGAGGTCTGAAGGAGACGCTGCACATGTTGGATTCTCTCGGCATGAAGCAGCATCGTTGGTTTCTGTTTCTCCAGCTCAGTGGAGAGTCTGTCGATGCTCTCCTCCAGCTGTCAAAGTCCAAAACATCAGAATCACTTTTATTATGAACAATATCACATGGTTTATGATCATATTCATTAAATAAAGTTAGTGAATTTTTTTTTGTGCTTTAAAAATTAGACACAATTAATTACCCTTCTGAGGAACAAATAAATAATTTTTTATGGTTTTCAATCAGGGAAAAACTCAGATGAAATGAAGCCACGTCCCCCCCATATGAATGAATGAACAAACCTGAAACTTTACTCTTTTGGTTAAGGTCCAGCTCATGGACCATAACATAAAGTGGGGCTGATCACAGAAATAAAGAGGTGGGAAAACTCATCTGAAATTTTTTTGGGTGGCAGCAGCATGTTGAAACATAAATATGTACATTACTGATGTACAAAACTAAAGACATCAACTTCCTTCCTATATAAAATAAATGGAATCAGATGAATTAATCTTTCATATTAGATTCAGTGTTTCTCGGCTAATTAAGACTGTTTTCTCTCCTAATATTTGATCCCGCTCACCTGATTCCTAATTTCTGTGTTTATTTTCCTCATCATTAATAACCATGTAAGAACTGGATCTGAGGTCTCTGACTCAGGTGGTGAGATGCTCTGTGGTGTTTAACCAACAGACTTCTGTCATTACCTCCTTTATCTCCTCACACACCGTAGTTGTTTCCACTTGTTCATCATCTGCACTCGTCTCCAGCCAACTCTGCAACACCTCTCTCAGCTTCCGCCACGTTCTGAACACACACGTGGTCAAACGTCAGTCATTGCATGAACATGAGTGATAATGAAAAGGATTTTTCCATTGACTTTACCGAAGTTGCCTCCTGCTCTGCTGGAAGTTCTTCATGTCCTTCTGAATGCTGAGAAGCTCCCGTGTCAGAGCTGCTAGTGATGAAGAAGTCAAGGCATCTCCAGATGTTCTTCTGATGCCTCTCAGATGGGAGTCTTAATGAACGGCATCACAACAGATAAACCAACGTCAAATTGTGTCTTTTAACAATCCAAACTCGAGAAACTTTTTTATAACAAGACGTGAAAAAAACAGAAAAAAATGAACACCACCTGGATAAGCTGATGAGTGGTAGGTTGAAAGTACAAACGGACCCCCTTCTGGATCCGAGCAGCTGGATTTACCCGACTTTAAAAAAGGATATACATGAGAAACTTGACTTACTTTAAGAGCTGAAAGCCTGAAAGTGTGAGCTGAGGTTAAATAAGGTAGAAATACCGTTGTTTGAGTCCATGAGACCATGAAAGCAGAAGGAGGCAGGAGAAAGTCGTGGTGTAACTCAGTAGATAGAAGTGGACTCTGATGTGAGGTAGAGGAGGGGTCTTCAGCTGGACGGAAGCAGGATGATGATGGAGGATGGTCTAAGTGTGAAGAACAGCTGAACTCAAAGGGTTTCACAGCTGATTCAGTCCTGCTGAGGTCAACTTCATTTTGGGTGCTTGAAAGAAAAAAAAATCATTTATCAGATCTTTTGGGTCAAAAACAAGAAATTTAACTCTGTATTTCATCTTGAGGTAAATCAGAAGCTGCTGAAAACATTTAGACACCGGATTAAAGCTGGAAACCTGTAAAACTGACTCAGACTCTCAGTCTGGAACTGACTCAGACTCGCAGCATAGAACTGACTCAGACTCGCAGCCTGGAACTGACTCAGACTCGCAGCATGGTACTGACTCGGACTCGCAGCCTGGAACTGACTCAGACTCGCAGCCTGGAACTGACTCAGACTCGCAGCATAGAACTGACTCAGACTCGCAGCCTGGAACTGACTCAGACTCGCAGCATAGAACTGACTCAGACTCGCAGCCTGGAACTGACTCAGACTCGCAGCATGGTACTGACTCAGACTCGCAGCCTGGAACTGACTCAGACTCGCAGCATAGAACTGACTCAGACTCGCAGCCTGGAACTGACTCAGACTCGCAGCCTGGAACTGACTCAGACTCGCAGCCTGGAACTGACTCAGACTCGCAGCCTGGAACTGACTCAGACTCGCAGTCTGGAACTGACTCAGATTCGCAGTCTGGAACTGACTCAGACTCGCAGCCTGGAACTGACTCAGACTCGCAGTCTGGAACTGACTCAGACTCGCAGCCTGGAACTGACTCAGACTCGCAGCCTGGAACTGACTCAGACTCGCAGTCTGGAACTGACTCAGACTCGCAGCCTGGAACTGACTCAGACTCGCAGTCTGGAACTGACTCAGACTCTCAGTCTGGAACTGACTCAGACTCGCAGCATGGAACTGACTCAGATTCCCAGTCTTGAACTGACTCAGACTCGCAGCATTGAACTGACTCAGACTCTCAGACTGGAACTGACTCAGACTTGCAGCATGGAACTGACTCAGACTCGCAGCATGGTACTGACTCAGACTCGCAGCATGGAACTGACTCATACTCACAGCATGGAACTGACTCAGATTCCCAGTCTTGAACTGACTCAGACTCGCAGCATTGAACTGACTCAGACTCTCAGACTGGAACTGACTCAGACTCGCAGCCTGGAACTGACTCAGACTCGCCGCCTGGAACTGACTCAGACTCGCAGCATTGAACTGACTCAGACTCTCAGACTGGAACTGACTCAGACTCGCAGCATTGAACTGACTCAGACTCTCAGACTGGAACTGACTCAGACTTGCAGCATGGAACTGACTCATACTCGCAGTATGGAACTGACTCAGACTCGCAGCCTGGAACTGACTCAGACTCGCAGCATGGTACTGACTCAGACTCGCAGCCTGGAACTGACTCAGACTCGCAGCCTGGAACTGACTCAGACTCGCAGCCTGGAACTGACTCAGACTCGCAGTCTGGAACTGACTCAGACTCGCAGCCTGGAACTGACTCAGACTCGCAGTCTGGAACTGACTCAGACTCTCAGTCTGGAACTGACTCAGACTCGCAGCATTGAACTGACTCAGACTCTCAGACTGGAACTGACTCAGACTTGCAGCATGGAACTGACTCAGACTCACAGCATAGAACTGATTCAGATTCCCAGTCTGGAACTGACTCAGACTCGCAGCCTGGAACTGACTCAGACTCGCAGTCTGGAACTGACTCAGACTCGCAGTCTGGAACTGACTCAGACTCGCAGCATGGAACTGACTCAGATTCCCAGTCTTGAACTGACTCAGACTCGCAGCCTGGAACTGACTCAGACTCGCAGTCTGGAACTGACTCAGACTCGCAGCCTGGAACTGACTCAGACTCGCAGTCTGGAACTGACTCAGACTCGCAGCATGGAACTGACTCAGACTCGCAGCATGAAACTGACTCAGACTCGCAGTCTGGAACTGACTCAGACTCGCAGCATGGAACTGACTCAGACTCGCAGCATGAAACTGACTCAGACTCGCAGTCTGGAACTGACTCAGACTCGCAGCCTGGTACTGACTCATACTCACAGCCCAAGAGTTCTGGTTTCCTGCTCCACTGATGCAGACTTGAAATCGCTGCCAAGGTCAGGTTCAGTCAAACAGAAGGTCACACTCTTTTTTGGCGGTCTCACTCTGTCTTCTTGCTCTGTTCGTGGTTTGAGCAGCGCCCGCTGCTTCCACCTCATGGCACAACGTTTAACAACTCTTTGAACATGCTGTGATCTCTGCAGGACACAAACAGACATGCTAAAGTGCCGCTCTGGTGTCTCAAATTTAAAAAAACACATTAGTAAAATGCCAACTTGTTCCTGGTTGAACTCCGTCAGGGTCATTGTGAGATCATTCATACGAGCTGCGTACGTAAGGATGCATGTCACGCCCTCCCTTAGCAGCTGGTCTCTGTAGACTTGTGCAGCTCGGGCCGCCTGCACCCGCTCGCTGCGTCGCTCTGCAACCCACCGCCTCCACCCAGACAACACCTGCAGCAGGTTCACGTAGCAAAAATCAAGACACCAACAATGATTTCTTCAAAGCATTTAGAGTTTATTTCTGCTGTGGGATGCAGATGTTACCTTGGCTTGAAGTGTGAGTGACCAGTGCCAGAGAGCTCGCTCTGTCTGGTCGGTCTCTCTCTGACTGTGCTGCAGCTGTTCACAGGAAAAAAAATCAAAAAGTCAGTTTGTGTGCATTAAATCAAAACATATACAGTATGTGAGAAAGCTCAGGAAAATTTGTTTTTTCCCTCCTAGCTAACATTTCAAGAAAAAAAATCAACACACCTTTATTTTCCACTGTTCAAAGTACTTCTGGTACAGTTTTAATCTCAGCAATAAAATTCCTTGTCGCTTCATCACCTGTGAAACAATAACATTCTTAGATGTCTCTGGAGTTGCTTTATGTAACTGTTAGGAGATAAAGGCGTTTAAACCTTTTTCCTCTGAAACTGGGAGTGAAACTCGCTCCACACTTTCCACGTTTTGGAGAAGAGTTTGGATTCATGATGCTGCCTGGCTTTTCTCATGTTTGCCCTCTGCCTCCGAGCCTCTGCGGTTCGTTTCCTCCACCGTCTGAAAGATCGCAGCAGCCGTGCTGAAACAAAGAAAGCACAAACGCTGGGAAATAATCTCAAAACAGAATGATAACAACTTTTAATCCCAAGCTGTTAAAAAAAATAAACAACATTTGCTGCCATTCATCCTTGTTTTATTAGACTGCTGCTCTGTAGGTTCTCCTGTCGAGTTACTTTGTTTGGTGTCTTTAATGATGCGGCGTAAACAGTGAACAATAATTTCTAATAAAAAACAACATAAAACCTTTGGTTTTAAACAAAGCTTCAGATCTTTTATAGCAAAATTATGAGATTTATATTTAATTGAATAAATAAATATTAAAATAAAATTGAAAGTCCTTGCAGTCCGAGTGTTTACCTTGATTTAATGTCTGCTGAGCTCTGCTGAGTGCTACCCCCTGCTGGTGACGCTTTAACACTGCACATTTTGCCACTCCTCTCCAAGTAAGAAACACCTTTAAGGATTAAGCCCAGACAAACCAGTCAGAAAGGCCAAAAAATTATTAAAAGGAATAACAAATACCATAATACATGGGAAAATGAAGGCTTGCGATTCCATAAAACCTTCAGCTGAAGGAATCTGCGATAGTGATTCTGGGCTTGTTGCTCCGCGACTTGAACCTCAGCCAGGAGAACTGCCTTACCTCTCCAAACAGTCAAAACTTTCCTAAAAATAAATAAATGCAAGTGATGATACTGATATAGGCTTGTGTTTTCCAATAGAGAAGCTAAAACTCTAACTATAAATGCTGAAGAAGACGCTGGTGTTCACTACCTGAGGAAAAACAACGTTTGCTGCCTGTGAAATTCCTCTGCCTGTTCATTCATTTGAGTCACCTGTTTGAGGCGTTTCTGTGAAGAAAACAATCCACAGAGAAATGATGTTGTTTCTATCACTGCTGTCACATCAAACCATGTGGTCAAATCTCACAAAACTAAACTTTCTTCACCTTCCAGGCCTGAAATGAGTTTTTGAGGAGTATGAGTTCATGATAAGTCTGAATCTCCTTCAGCTGGTGTTTCCTCTCTCTTTGTTTCTGAACAAACTGATCAAATACACAAAACAAGAGGTAACAGCTCTGGACGAGAAACATCTTTATGTCTTACATCTCGACTCCTCAAAGCTTCGTGCACCAAAGTTCAAAGTTTTACAATTTTAGCAGCTTAAAAAAAAAAATGTATTAAATCCAGAAACACTTTTGTCTCATTGTAAAGTGACAAAAACATGCACCTTTTTCCATTTTCCCACAGCAGATTTCATGCAGAGTAAGTCGCCCTGACGACAAGCCTGCTGCTCTCTGTTTCTCCTTAAAATAAATACATAAACAAAGAACACCATTGGAAAACGGCTCAGATGGATGAAAAGTCTCTGCAGCACTTGTTCTACCTCACCTGTCTCGTATCTCGGTGCTGTTGTTCTTCCACTGCATCACTGTGTTGTGCAGAAGTCTGTGTATGTAGAGACGGTGTGACGCCTCCTGTCTCTCGACCTCCTCGATTCGCCACCTCCACTGAACCCAGGCTTTCTGCAGGTGACGCTGCTCGTCATGGAGAACAGCCTGGAAGCACAACACCATGATTACGGTTTTATTTCACAATAAACCGCAGCCTCAGTGTGCTGCTGGCGTACCATCCGCTCAGAGAGCATGTCCTCCCTGTGCCGCTCTGACCGCCTCCTCCAGGTGTAAAACACCCAGGTGAACTGACGCTGCCTGAAAACAAAAACAAACAAGTCACGTAGAGTAAAACACACATAATCCCGTCTGGTTTGGGATTTATTTAGCAGCTCACCGGTTAAAAACTTCAGCCTTGCGTCTTCTCTGTTCTCGGAGTCGTCTCTGCAGGATAAACTCCGCCCACAACTGGAAATACTGAGGTAAAATGCGCTCGACGAACCACATGTCTGCACGACGCTCCATCTCCTGTTTAAAAACAAACGAGTTATGAGTTTAAATACATGATTTATTTAACATTTAATTCTGCTCTTTAATTATTTAACAAACTCACACCTAAGAACCAATAAAAAAATCAACAATAACATGTGTGTGTTTGGACTGTGAGAGGACACCGGAGACCAGAAAACCCAGACATACAGCCGGGAGTTGAACAAAAGTATATCAGGAACAATCTGCAAACACCTGCATGTGTCTCTGTTCAGCAAGTTTCTCCCTCCAGAGGTGAAAACAGCTGCTCAGCAGCGAAATCCTGCAACAAGAGACACAATGTAGATTCCAGTTATTATCGATCACACGTTGAAAACAGGATGAAATCTGACATTTGGGTACAGAAGCATAGATGAATGATGAATACCATGCCACAAAAACAATCCATAATATACAGACATGAATAAAAAGACAGAATTAAATCCAGTGGAATGTTCAAAAATTCCACAGAAAACAGAGTTTTAAGTGTTAAAGTTGATCAATCTCAGAACTCAAGTGTCTTTTGGATTATTTTCTGTGCAAATTTAATCTCTTTTTTTTGTGCAGGTGTAAAAACTTCATGCTGATCTTTACTTCAACTCAAACATCTAATTCTAGAAAAGAAGTTATACATTAAGTGTAATTTAAAAAACAAAACACCTGTAGTTAGCCTGAGAAATCTGAGTTAAGGGTTGAAAACTCTGATCTTCAGCTTCTTCCAGTCGCTCCTTCCACAGTTTCCAGTATTTACTCAACATCTACAACAAACATTAAACCATCAGACATTTTTTTTTTTTTATTACAACAAACTGTTGCAAACGATGTACGAGTGGATCATCTCATGCTAATCAGTTACTGTTTGTTGACAGTGTTGGGCCGCCATGTTGTTGCTCAGGCGATGTTCTTTCTTCAGCGTGACGTTAAGAGAAAACCCCTGCAATCCAATCTGCTGCAACAGGAACACAGAGTCATCAATAATTATACATTTCTCTCATTTGTTTATTTTGTTTACTTGCTTCATCTGGTTGTTTACTTACCAATAAGTGATGGCGGTTTCTTTCAAACTCCTCTCTGCACAGTGTCACATCTACAGAAGATTTCAGGAACCAAACAAACTGTATGAATGAATATAAGAACACGAACTGTGTGAATCGGAAGCCGTGTTTGTCTCCAGGATACAAGTTTTCCAGCGCCCCAAAGCTCTGCGCTTTGCAATCTGAACAGCCAATCGGCTTGCAGCTTGCACACGAGACTGTTCTCTCTGTTTGCGATACAAAGCCCATTTCCATTTACTCCAACTGTTACTCAACAGACTCAGACTACAGGCACGCTGAGCCACAGCTAAAAGACACACACAAAAACACAAATAAGTGAATTTTCACATGTAAAAACAACAGGTGAAAATTAAATGATGGAACCATAAAGACCTTGTGCTTTCTTCTTGGCCTTGTGACAGGATACGTAACTTCTCCAAAGACTGACCGATCGCTTTTTCAGTCTCTGGTTGAAGTGAAGAACTGCTTTAGATTCGTTCTCTCTTTGACAACCAGCAGCTTTGTGCATCTCTTTCCACTGGAACCAAGTCTTTCACAAAACAAATCCCAGCATCATAAAACCAAATAAATGCAAAAGGAATAAGCTGTCGGTGCACATGCAGAATGTGTCTTCACCTTCCTCTGTAAGCTCTGTGCTATCTGCTTCATGGCCTTGTCCTCCAAAGTGAGAAGCTCTCCTTGCTGCTGCAGCCTTGACTGCCACACACTCCAAGCTGAGCTGGAATATTCAACAAAGTTAAAACCAAAAACATGCAAAGGATCAATATATCATCAATAAAAACTCACTGCATTACTGAGAGGCGCTTCTGCTCGAGAGCTGATTCGAGTGTTCTTCTGTGCATTTTCCTAATCTGAATTAAAACCTTCCATCTGTCCCAAACCAAACGCATCAGACGCCTGTCAGCTGATTACACAAACACACAGGTTAAAGACAAACAGCAGGTTTGAAAAGAAACTCCCATTATTTATGTCAAATTGTACCTAATGATTGAGCACTTTGCATTTTAGTCTTTTTCTCCTTCTGCAAAGATATAAAAGTTTTCCATCTGTGGAACGTCCACGTGAACAAGTAATATCTGCAATACAAACAGCATCATGATCGAATACAAAACAAACATCACAGTCTAAAATAAAGTCCTGTCGTGACCTGTAATGGCACTCTGCTCTTATTGTGAGACTCCACTCCCTCCTGGATGTCCACCACTCATCTCTCCATCCTCCAAGAGCCCGTCTCAGGACTGTCTGCTTGTAGTGGAGCCTGTAATACACAACATTTTACTCTAAAGATTGACTGTCTTGTGCAAGAAACTAAAAGTGTTAACAGATTTTGATACTGACTCTAAAAATTATTTTAACAACTCATTTTTAAATGTACATATTTGGCATGTTACCTCGCTTCATGGGGAAAAATTCGTCCAAAGGTTTTGATCATCCATATTTTCAGGAATTTTCTAGCCAAGTGTCTGCAGAAGTAAAACAAATGAAATTATTATATTTCAAGTAGCTGGGTTAAAAAAGGTTAAAACTACGCATCCTACAACCTTATTCTCAGCTCCTTGAGTCTTCCACCTTTGTTCCAGTTGTATCCAACTTTGTAGGGAATCTTTCTAAACAGAACTTTACGCAGCTGTTTAGTTCCACCTTCAGATCTGACCCATCGGGGTCTCACGGGATCCGACTTTCGGACACAATTATTTTGCATTTTACAAATAAAACCAGCGCACCCTCGCAGACATGTCACACCTCAAACAGCAAAGCTTTATAGGGAATCATGATAACAAAACGTCCATCGCTAGAGAAAAAAGTCCGGTTCTGTTTACTAACGGCCGCGCGTTTGTCTCTCTTTGTCACGTGACTACGTTTTGTGGGTCCGTTCCTTTTTTACGCTCGCTCGTGCGGTCGGAGGATAAGCCGCTCAGTTCCATCGACTAAAATTAACAATTTTCTTGTTCTCAGTCCGAATTGCGTTTATTGATCTATTTATAACGTTGTCGTTGCTTTGAGGTAGAATAATCCAGTTCAATTTATATAAGTCAGTTTTAGATCAAATCACTGCTGCTGGGTAAACGATTAAATGGACCCAATGTAGTCAGTTGTCAACGGCAACAGCCATTGCTTCCTACATCTGCGGAAGTTATTTGTTGTTGTGTCGTCTAAAGTTTTTAGTAACCCGTCAAAACGAATTACTGCTGTGTGTTCATGATACTTTTCTATAAACAAGAATTCAAACAGTTGCATTTCACTGGTGATTCAAGACACTGGGTTCACTATTTTACAACAAGGTTTGTGAAAATCGTTGTCCAGAGATACAAATCAAGCAAACCCAAAAGCATTTGATAGATGCCCCCAATATTGCCTGCAAACTTTTTCAAATTTAGCATAAAATACAACTCCCTCGACGTACTTTTGTTTCATGCTAATATTAACTGAGCTGAATATTTTAGCAACAATCATTTAATATATATTGCTTTAAATATTTGAAATACTTTCGCGTGAACGCACATTGGACTAAATAATTCAAATTCTATCAAGGCGCTTCGGCCAGAACGTAACCTCTCCCAGGACCTTCTTAAAGCGGTGATTGTGAGAATTTTGTTGCTACGATTTAGAAACAGAGAAAGAGGAGACAATAATTTAAGATTGCACAGGCTTTGTGTAGTTTAATTTATTATTTGAACTTGTATTATTGTACGAAGTAACTTTGCAATAGTGTGTACTTACTGAAATTTACAACAACTCAACCGGTTTAAGATTTGGTACTGGTTGGGAGGGATTTATCCCATTTCCCCAGCTAGTCAGTTAGCTGGTGCTAAAAGGCTAGCTGGCTAACTAACGGGTCTGCTGCTCGGTCGTGAGCAGGCAGCGTTCGTCATTAAACACACAGTAAGTTCGTTAATGTTTTTGAGTTTTACTTGTTAATTAAGTCTTCGTGCAATTTCCTTTACCATCTGGTGATTTAAGAACTAACATCATTTGTCTCTACCTTCTACTCAATCAATGTGCTAATTGTTAGCATGTTTATGTTCAGTTTTGATTTCTCCATCATGCGTTTTTTTTATTAAAAGATCTTGTTTACAGAATTACAAGCTGGGTATTTAACGATGTATTTTGTTTTCAAGTGTTTTTTTTATCATCACCGACACTTTAATTTAATTGGCATGTGACGTGTCGCAGGCTGTGATTAATTAACTGGCTAATTGGACAGCGGTGGTTTGGGAGAACAGTCCTCTTAGTTTTGCGTTAAACCCCGGTTTAACGTGAGCGAACATGCTTTAAACGTTTGGGCTTTATTCGGGTATGTTCTTTAACACTAAGAGTTTGCGTGTGTTCTTTGAGGAGTGAGTACAAACAGACTTTCTTCTTTTTAAACAGGTGAACTCATTATCGAACAAGAATTACACCTGCGTTCAGTCATGGAGAAAGATGTTGGTGAACAACCGAAGAATGATGATACTGCAGTTAACCAGCCCCCGCATAACCCATACAGATACAGCAAGGTGATGAAAAATACATTTAAATTTTATGGGACACTTGAACAGTTTGTGCTTAATTCAACGTAACTGTTACCATTTACAGGAAAAGCTTCTGGAGATAAAGGAGCTGCCAGTCTCTAATGAAAGGCCCGAATGTCTCTCAGACAAATATGACAGGTAGGAGGATTTCTCTATTTGTTTACAAAAAAAAGATACATTATCAAGTATAACATAAGTTAATAATGGAACACTAGTCTTGTTGAAGCATCTTTTATTTCTCTACTGGCATTAATTGACATTTAGCAAGATTTTTCAAGCATCAATATAATATTGATCTGAAAACTTTGTCATCAAAGTATTTTAAGTTCATTGACTTTTTTTATGTACTACATTGTGATTGGTTTTTCACAGTAAGTGCATCTTGTCTTCATGTCGTTTCCCGCCACAATGCATTAAATTAGTCTGAGAACTCTGATGAAACACCACTGTTTTTAAAATCGGATGCTTTAAAAATGTGGACGTTTAAATTAATGTTTGTCTTATCTTTTACATGCCAATGAACAAAAGACAAACTCTTTCAGAATTTTCCTCAGCTTTATCAAAGAGCCTAATTTTGATTTATACTCAAAACAATCAGCATCAGAAGCAAATCATCAAAGCACTCTGGCTCAACTGTATGCTGGAAATTCTTGTTCATATGTGTAAAAAAAAAAAAAAAACTCTTCAAAGTTGAAGCTGAGCTCAGGCACTGAGTATTTAGTCTTAGATCAGCGGCATTTGAGCAAGAAATTGCTCTTAAACACTCAGATTATGTCCTCAGGTGAAAGTCACTTTTCAGTTTACAGCTTTTGTGTGTTCTTTAATGGGAATGTGATCACTACAAACACAGAAAATTATCAGGGTTTTAATGTTTTTTTTAGATTTGAAGACAGTCTCTTTAGTCGTTGTTGCTGGTTGATTATCATTTGTTCTGTTTTTTTTTTTCGACTTGTTTTTAAGAGTTTTGGGTTATCAATAAACAAAACTTGTTTTTCTCTGATGCCTCCTTTTTTTTGTTAGTACGCTTTTTGTTAGTGAGTTTGGCTGTTAAGCTTAACAAAATTATCTTTTTCCTTGCTTTGTCGCTTACAGAACCCAACTGCAACATGTTTCAAATGAGTTCATTTATTTTAACTATCATGTTTATGGGATTTAGTTGTGTAGACTTTGTCTGTGTTTAAATGCAGCCAATAACCCATTCAAAACCCGAATATTAGCAATAACCCGGTGATGCTCAGCCACGTAAACACCAGCAAAAACCTGAATATGCCCATAACCAGGTTTTTAAAAACCTGAATGAGACCTGGGGTAACCCTTTTCTAACCTGAATATTTGGACATGTAAACGCATATTGGCATATCTCCATCAAAAGGAACATCAGTTTGTGTTTTGTTCATGTTCTATACACAAGGAATTGTGGTCTTTTCAGTCGAGGAACTTCTTGAATGCACTGTCTGGTGCATACAAAAACCCACGTACAGATGTAAACATGGTGAGACACAGCACCACACTTTTGGAGTGAGGCGGAGACCAATTTCTTTGAGTGTGGTGTAAACCATGAATATAATGTCTTTTGACTGCAGAAAGTACTGAGATAGTGAGATTTACAAGGTGACCGAGATGTTACAGAAATGACGCGTATTGCGTCTTAAGGTTGTCAGTACATCCAGATTTACAGAACCTGGATTTACTGACAGAAACTTTGCTCTATGTATGCAGGAGTAACTGTCTCTGCTCTCCCATGTAAACGGGTTATTCCAAATGTTTCAGAAACCTGAATAGTGACCTTAACTTGACCATAACCCGAATATTGAGGGCATGTAAACAGTCATTGTTGGACACTGAAAAATCAGATCCACAGGCTTATGAATGGATGTTTGAAAAGCTGTCAAAAAGATTGCATTTTGACGTGATATTTTTTAATTTTTTTTAAAACAATTCTCACATTTAAGTAAAGTATTTGAGACTGACTGTTTGCCAGTGCTTATTTTTCAAACCTTCTGACATGTATAATTTTTTTTTAACTCTTTGTTTAAAGTTTGTAAATTAAACCACCTTCTTGTGAGTGTAAGTACAGTGAACCAAAGAGCCTTAAGCTGAATAAGACCCATAGAAAGCCACTGCTCAGTTGCATTCTAATGGTTTAAATGTATTTGATTTCAGATGTGACTTGTGTGTTTGCTGTTTTATGAAATTGCTTTTAATCTTAGTAATTTTTGTCTGTAATTTGTTGCATTATTTGCTCACATGTTTGTTTGTTTGTTTGTTATTTAGTGATGGTGTCTGGGACCCAGAGAAATGGCATGCCTCCCTGTACCCCACCTCAGAGCGAAGCTCTCCAGTAGAAGGGTTTAAGAAGGATTATGGAGACGAAAGAGTTCCTTTGAAACGAAGAATCCCTGGTAAATTTATATTGGCCATTTCCAAAAAACAAGATTTAAAATGGAACAGTTTTTATATCTGAATTCTTTAAAAATCTACTAGACTAAAACCTACTAGGCCCCAAGTCTAATTTAAATGTCATTGCTAGTTTTACTTAAAGATGCAAACATTTGTTTTTCTTTTTAATTTATTCAGACCCCCGTGAGAGGTTAAAGGAGGACGACATAGATGTCATACTGAGCCCGCAGCGACGAAGCTTTGGAGGTGGATGCCAAGGCAACACAGCTCCTGTAGCCCACTCCCGACGCCCAATCAGCCCCCTGGAAAACAAGGAAAATGAAACTCTTCGTATTGGTGGCGCTCGTAGAATTGGCAGTGGACGAATTATTGCTTCCCGTGCCTTCGAGAGAGAAGCCCGTGCAGAGAAAGAGAGGGAACATGAGAGAGACTTTAAAGATAAAAGATTTAGGGTTGGTGTTTAATCTCAGACCATCTGAAAAGCCTTTCCATCTGTGCTACAATGTGGAATATCACTGGTCAATCTGATTCCTTTTATAGAATTTGTCTAAATGGGAATTTAGCAGGAGTTATAAAAAAAACAACTGCATGTGTTTTGTTACTTCAATTTGTAAAGTTATATAAATTTAATTTTACTTCTGCATGTTAAAACAAATTACTTATTTAGATGCATTTTTTTGATGCGAGTAGTAAATGTTGTGATTAAGAACTTGCTACCTTTTGTCACTAACAGTTTTGTGTACTTTTTTGCAGAGAGATTTTAGTGATAAACGTGTGTTCAGTGAAAGAAGAAGAAACGACTCGTATGCAGAGGAGGAGCCAGAGTGGTTCTCGGGAGGTCCCACCAGCCAGTCAGAGACAATAGAGCTCATCGGATTTGATGACAAAATCTTAGAGGAAGATAAACGCAGAACGAAGAGATCGAGAAAACGGACAGATTCTGTCAAAGAAGGCAAGTCAGAGCTGTTTAATCCTTTTTACTGACCCATCCACCTTAAGGTTATCATTTTTATTTTTTCAATTGTTTTCTGTGCAGAAGTTGAATGTAACGGACTAGCTGAAGAGCGAGGTGTGGCTTTACAGTCTACAGCTGATCAGGAAGTTCCTCATCCAGATGTTCTTCCAGAGCAGTCAGCCGGGGACTTTGACTTCAACGAATTCTTCAATCTGGAGAAAACGATGCCAGGACTGGCTTCTGTAAGTATTGGGGTGCACAGATTTTCCTTTTGTTCCTGCATCACAGACTGGGTGAACTCTAAAAATTCTGTCATTCTTGCTGCATTTTCTTTCATGCAGCATGTAATCTGAGGTGTTCATGTGCTCTCAGGTCACAGGTTTAAGAAAGCGGTGGGGGGGGGTAGTTTGACATTTGTTGCTGTTCTGATTACAGAGTGTACTCTTATCAGATGTCCTTTTTAAAGTAAACAAGACATTTTGATTTGAATATCAAGTCCATTGATAAAGTAACACAAGATTACCTCTGCTGCACTGGCTTGATCTCAAATGGTGAGTTGTGTCTCTTAAGGGATTTGTTTTATGGGTTCTTGCACTGGTGTTGAAGGAGAGGTTAAATCTATATCACCAATCCAAATTTATGCCCATCATACCTGTGTTAGACCCTTGTGCTTTCTGGAGAGTTAAGTGAACCATAGTCCAAACTAGAGCCACTATATGTGGCAGTGAATCAGTACAAGCAGTGCATTCAGTGACACTGCCTGCAAGCTCTGGCACATTTTGTGCTAAATTGATGGAAACGCTCAAAACGTAAGTGCCAGCTTCTGTTCTTGCACTCCTCAGTATGTATTTGATTATTTTACAGTCTGTCTCATAAGTCTGTTTCTGTCTTTCAGATGATAGAAGATGTTTTAGGAGAAGGTCCGGTGTCGGCAAGTCGCTTCAGTCAGTTTTTTAACAGGAATTTGAGCCCGTCAGGCAGCCGGTCGAGCAGTCTGAGGTCCACTCCTCATGAGGAGCTGGAAAAACTTGGAGGTAAGGGACTTGATTCTCTGTGGCTTCTTTTACGTGTATAGTGTTCAGATCTTTGGGTCTGTGTATTTTAATCTTTTACAATGCAAACTTCTATAAAAGCATTTCTTACAAATGTGAGAATCCAACATAAAAACTGGGCAAAGAATCTTGTTTAAAGGTGATTTAATCTTTTGTCCAAAACGATCTGCTGCTTTATTCAGTTGCTCCAAATGTAATGCTATGAATCTATAGGTTTAAACTGTCTTAAATCTTGAAAATGTTGTTCCCTGAAGGGCTTGAGCCACATTGTACATCTTCCAACCAAGGCTCTGCCTCATTTTTCATACCTATTCAATCATCAGAGTGCAAGGAGAAGGTGGACATCCTGGACCTGCTGCACAAGGCCAAAGTGGATCTGAAGCCTCTTCTGTCGACTCTGTCAGCCAACAAAGCACGATTACAGGAAAGCAGTGAGTTGTTCACTATACAAACACCTTCTTACACGATTCCTCTTTAATATTTATTGCTTTTGAGTTCTTGTTTCTTAGTTATTTGATTCTGTTTAATGTCAGTATTAACATTTTTTTTTTTTTTTTTTTGCATAATTCAGAAAGGACAGATGTTCTCAATCTTGTCCGTTAGACTCATGAAACTGATCACTTTTTGGTCTGTTGAACATGTATTTGTTTACAAATCCTGTGTACCAATGTGGGCAGTTTCCGGGTGTCAAGTATAGTTAAACCAGGGGTGTCAAACTCCAGGCCTCGAGGGCCACTATCCTGCATGTTTTAGATGTTTCCCTGTTTCAACACACCTGATTCAAATCCTCTGTATTTCAACAAGTCCTTCAGAAGCCTGTTAACGACTTGTTCATTTGAATCAGGTGTGTTGAAACAGGGAAACATCTAAAACATGCAGGATAGTGGCCCTCGAGGCCTGGAGTTTGACACCCCTGNTTTTTTTTTTTTTTGCATAATTCAGAAAGGACAGATGTTCTCAATCTTGTCCGTTAGACTCATGAAACTGATCACTTTTTGGTCTGTTGAACATGTATTTGTTTACAAATCCTGTGTACCAATGTGGGCAGTTTCCGGGTGTCAAGTATAGTTAAACAATGAGGGTTAATCTGAAATTTGGCAATTTAGACTTTACTCTCCATCATATAAAGTTAAAGTATGTATGTAAAATCATATTGTAACATTGTCTTGTGATGTAAATAAAATTGGTAACCTTTTTGAATTTCAGACAGTGCAATAAAGTTTGTATTTATCTGTCTGCAGCTAACTCGGGGGTAGTGCTCTCGCTGGAGGAAGTAGAGGGTGGGATGAAGGGAATGAAGCTCACCGGTGGTTCTGAGCCACATGTGCAGAAGGTCTCCCACCCTCAGAGAGGAAACGGCACACCTTTTATGGCCGAGCATTTAGAGGAGGCTTTAACCGGCGGCTCCAGTAGCCGACCACGCTCGCGTGATACTGACATGTCAGCCTTTAATAAACTGGTCAGCAGCATGAAGGCAAGTGGAACTCTGCCAACTCACCCCAAACCCAACACAAACAGTGTAAGTATTTCTCTTAACTTGTCATTTGTGCCGTGTGTCCTGGATGAGTAACATACTCTGCATGCTGTAATGGATTGGATAAAATCCAGCCCTGTGATGCTATATCCAAACTTTCATACTGACATCAGACACACCTCCTTTTTAAACACTTGAATCTAAAGATGGTGGGCATAAATTTGTGTAACTCTTCTGATGTTCATGTCATGTGATGCTATCTCTCTGATTTACATGTTAAACAGTCCTTTGTGCAAGTTGGTTCGAAAATAAATTGGTTCTGTTCAGAAACTGGAATGAGAACCATCTAAATGGTCATTGGATGAAGGATCAGTTGGATTATATAATCTTGGCTTGCATGAGGGACGATTGACTTGGATTAACACCTGTCTCAGTAGACCTGATTTATGTTTTGGAAGGTTTGTGAAATTTCTAAAACACCCATCTGATTGGGATGGTTGAATCAGGATCCTGATACCTTCTTGCTGTAAAAAGGCTTACTGAGATGGAATTTGGGGATGTTTTTATTGCATTTACTTTAAAAAAAAAAAAATTAAAGTTGAATAGCACCTTCAACATTTCCCTCTCTACAACACAGCAGCCTTCAGACCAAGGTGTGGTGAAGGCGTCTGATTCTCATGTACCTGCTCAGCAGCAGAAAAACATATTCCAGGTGTGTATGTTTACTTTAAAGCTAATGATCAAAGATGAACACAAATCATTTGTCTGTATATTTTAATTATACAGAAGTAATTGAAAGAGGTGAAATCTTTTTAAGGAAATGTGCACTTTGTGAATTTGATGCTGAATGTATGTACTTCCTTTTTAAAAATTGTAATAGATTTAAGTGTAGAAATGAAACCTAAAAACATCATAACTTTGAAGTATTTGATGCATCATTTTAGGAAGGTTCCTCTAACCCATTTGGTCTGTGTCATCTAGAGTCCTACAAGCGCTCATTCCTGTAAAACTGCTCAACCTTTAAACTGACCTTCCAATTGGTAAAGACTTTGTTTAAACATCTGTTTTGTAGGAGCTTCTCGGAGGTCACAGTGGGTCACTGACACCTTTAGGTGGGCTCTTGGGCAGCTCCGAGGCTCCAGTGACTGCTGCTTCTCTACATGCCTTACTACACAAAGGCCCTTCACCCCCCATCTTCCCACAAAGGGCACCATCACCTGACTACTTTAATAACAGGTTGCCACCTTCTGCAGGTAAAATCAATGAGTGTATAACAACAAAAAGTGCAGTTTGCTTAAGTGTTTTTAAATGGGCTTTATTCTGATTTTACAAAGCTGTCTCTTTCTTTAAACTCTTCTTTAAGTGTGTCTTCATGAAATGGGCATAAATCATTTTTGAAACTGAATTTTTAATTAGTTTCTCTTCTGATCCCACTTGAAGGATTTCCCGTTGGTCCTCAGCATATCATGTCAGAACAATTTGCTGATGTCCACAGGGCCATCAGTCCTGCACAGCAACAGGTAACTTTATTTGTGGGGGGGTGTTGAAATTTTTTTGAAACTTGCAGTAATTGAATGCATTTAACTTGTTGCAGAGTGAGTTTCTATCTGCATTTGGCAATTCTCTCCCTCTTTAAGTGGCTCACATAAAATTATCTTCACTGACTTAATTTTATCCTGAACGCTTGTCGTGTTTCATGGTCAGAGTGCTGCGATCGCTGAGCTCAACACAGACGGGCACATAACTCTTTATTTTAACCAGTGCTGTGACATCAAAATACATTCAGGAAGTTGCTAGTTTTTCCCAGCTGCTTTGGAACACAGAACACAGAACCAGGTGTGAACGTGATGTGCTGTATGAAAGGAATCATTCAAGCTAAAGCTACGTCCTACAAACTGAAACTTTGGTTAAATATTGACACATTTTAATAAGTAATACCAGAAATGTATCTTAGCCTTTTATACCGTTTGCTTTTTGTATTGATACAAAGTAATACGTTTAAAGAACCTTTTTTTTTTTTTTTTTTTTTTTTTTTTAAAAACACCATCATTGGAGTTTTTCAGAAAGGTCAGAATGACGGCCTGAGCTGTGCTACCGAAATGTTTAGCTTTTTCAAAGCCTTGTTTTTACTTTCCATCTCTTATTGGATTGTAGTAGATTTTTAAGGATGGTTTGATCTGTCATCTCATTCATCTAGATGAGGGTGCCATCTCTACCTGTGAATGAGGCAGACTTGGAAGTCCTGGCTCTCCAGCAGGACATTGCTCTACATTCCCAACCCTTGTTTCAGTCAGCCTTCAAGCACCCACAGGACAGAGCTTTTAGAAACCGGTCAGTAGCGTTGCTTTGCTTTTTAGTTGCATGTGAATGTTTCTCATCCTTTGTACTCGTGGACAAATAACTGTCGAGTGTCATTAACTAGTTTGGGCTTCAAATCATCTATTGTATGATTTTTGTCAGTGTGTCTTCAGTTTTAAGCAACTTGAGTTTATGGTGTAAAACACTAAAGCAGCACTTTTTTTTTTTTTAATATAACATGCTACATACAGATGTGGACAAAACTGTTTGAATCCTTCTGTTGTCATAAAAGAAACATCCACAATGGTCACTTAAAGAACTTTTTTTAAAATGTACTAAAATTAAACATCAGGCATTGTTTTGGCTCAACAGTGTTTTAAAAACAGACCAAAGAAATGGGTCTGGATATTTACTTTTATGTGACAATGACTACCAACAGGTGATTTCTGTAAGACTCGGTGAGACTTTGTTTGACTCCTCATGAGCAAACTGTTCTGTCTCAGGTTTGAAGGGTTCCAGCTCCTTCAGTAGGATTTAGATCAGAACTCACAGAAGACTCTTCAGTCTGTCTCATGTGTTTTTAACTGTTTTGGGTCTTTATCCTGCTGAAGGGCCCATGAGCTACGACTGAGACAAATATTTCTGACATTTGACAGCAAGTTTATCTCCAGAAAGCTTCGATAGTCTTGATTTCATTGTGACATGCACCGATGCGAAGCAGCTTCAGAACTAAGCCGAGCCCCTTTCAGTGTAGGTACCGTGTTCTTTGTGTCTGAACATTCAGCTGAAAAAGCTCCAGTTCTGTCTCTTCTGTCCAAAGGAGATTCTCCCAGAAGTTTGTGGTTTGTTGTTGGGCATTTTGACCAACTCCAAACTTTTTAAAATTTGCTTAAAATTGTCTTCCATTAAGTTAACTTTGATTCAGACGGTGTGATCTAACACTGATGTACGCTTCAGAGTTCGACTTATTTTCTTTCAAATTTGTTTTGGACTCTTCAGTTAATATTTTTGTTTTCATTTATTTAATTTCTGTTTTTACAACATCTAGGCAGCTTGGCTGCAGTCTCTGATGAATATGTTCCACTGTAGTCACATAATCATCAGGCTGTTTGGAGATGGGTTTTACAGCTTTTATTTTAACATGATTCTCAGTCATTTCAAGATTCTGAATCAATTCCCTCATTCTGTTAGGGTTTTTCTTGTAACTCAGGTATCAGCACATTTGTCCATGTCTGTGTATATAAAGGCAAATTCACTGTTTCCCAGTGAAATGATTTTGAGTATTTTTTTTATTTTTATTATTTTTTTATATAGACCACAGCGTGTTAATCGTTCTCCTGGACCTCAACCTGCTGGAAGAAACTCTCCTGGAAACACTGTCACCAGCATGGTGAGCAACAGCCTGCAGTCCACACTGGAGTGAAGTCATCCTGCAGAGAACCATTGGTTTCTACAGCTTTTTAGTAATGCTAGTAATTTATGTAATTGCAGTTGTCTCCATCATTCACTCCAACATCTGTGATTCGCAAAATGTATGCAACAAAAGAGAAAAGCAAAGATGAACCTTCAAGTCGTTCAGAGACTAAAGACGAGGCCACGACTAATTCACATGATGGTACACTGTCCTCACCTCAGCTTGATACTGGTATGTAAATGAAGCACTGTAACATCAAGATATTTGGTTTGTGCTTACAGGTAGTACCTCCCCAAATATTTTTATGGAATCAGATGATGGAAGTGTTGTGAAGGCCGTCTCCCAAAGCAGAGACCAGGAGCGTCTCAGGCCTGGTTCCACTGCAAACCACATGCCTAATATGGTACCTCCTGGATCAACTTCATCTTACCCTCGTCCTATCTATCCAGTACCACTTCTACCCCATGTTCCCATGGTGCGCCCACCCCCTCAGCTCCACCCTAATGTGGTTCAAAGGATGCTGGCACAGGGGATCCAGCCCCAGCAGCTTGGACCTGCTCTGATGCAAGCCGGTTGGTGCTTTTTTATCTTTCAAACTTTGATTCTGTATTATCAAAACTTTTGCTTATGGACTGTTAATTTTATGCCCAAGGTATTTTTCCACCCCATGCTGACCTTGCACAACTTCAAGGTTTGCCTTCAGCCCTGCTTGGACAGCCACTGTACCCGTTAACTGCAACAGGACACCCTCTTCTACCTCCCAGAGCCAATACCCCGATGCAGCTAGCAGTTATGCAGCAGCTTCAGCAGCAGCGACCAGGTGAGGGTGACTGTGGTGGTGATAGCTTTATGTCCCCACAGATGGTTCATTTTGGGAAATTAAAAACTAGTGTTTCAGTTTATGTGCAGTACAGTTTTTGATCTCACAATTTTGTAAAGTCTGCTTTTTAAATTAACACTTTTCATCCCTTTTTATAGTTCATCCCAGCACAACAGGCACTCAGTCACAACCCCAAGGCCCCCACCGGACAAATAGCTCCCAGGGACATGTGGGAAGTCCACCTCTCGGCCTCTCCAAGTGGTTCGGGTCCGACGTGCTTGAGCAGCCACTGCCCTCTATGCCGGCAAAAGTCATAAGTGTAGATGAATTGGAGTTTCGGCCATAAGAAAATGTATTGCTGGATTTTTTTTTTTTTTTTTTTCCCCCACCTGCTTATCTCCATTTTCTTGTTACCATGAAAATGTGAACTTTAATTTGAAAGTACATCATGGGATGTTCCAACCATCGCTTGCTTTATTTTCAAGAGGCAAGTGATGGAGATCTGTTTTGACAGCTAAGATTTGTTTTGGGTTTTTTTTGTATTAAACAGTAAATAGTGTAAAGGATTAATTGTACAGCCATGGGAAAGAATCTTATTCTGTGTATATAGCTGGGTCCCCCCCCCTTATCTTCTCTGGGGCTGATGAGACTTCTGAACTTGAAGTGAGGGAAAAGTCTCCAGGAGCTTGTTGTGAAGGAGCCACAGTCAATGTGAACCGGTCGACTAGGTGAACGATTCAGTGTATTCCACCTTTCTTTGACTAGTGGCCTTTGTCTGCCGAGGTTTAGCATAACATGACAGAACTGGAGGATGCAGAAAGCTGGTTGTTACCCCCCCCCCCCAAACTGTATCCCCTCCAATCCTGTCATTAGGGGTGTTGCACTGATCACAGTCATTTGAGGTGGTTGGGATTCAGTTTATGTGCTATTAAGTTATAAAAAGCACAAGTGGAATTGATAAATAAAGTCCTTGAGTAAAACACTGTTTCTAAACTGTTTTTATTCATTGTTGACTTGAGTGAGAAAGTTTCAAATGGTCTGGACTATTTATAGGACTGAAATGAGTTTTTGTGCACCTTTGTGAACTTGTCATCTAATCCAAGTAACTGTAAATTTTTAACTTTCTAAAATGAGAGAAGGATGGAAAACATGTTTAAGGAAATATGGAACAATACATTTCCAGGATTTTATTCTGTTACACCTGTGATGCTTTTAGGATCAGTCTATTCTTTCAAATTAACTAGTAAACAAGATTTGTTTTCAGTCTTGAACGCAAACACTATTTACAGTCTATACAAGACCCTGTAAAATGAAACTTTATATTTTAAATCAAGTGTGTAAAAGTACAGCTGAAATGTTTTTTATAAATTTAAAATGGCACAAATGTGTTCTGAAAAGAGTCCTGGGATTACAGCAAATCAAAAATGGCAATCCGTTTAATTTCTACAAATTTACGATGTTTATTTCCTGCATAAGTTTCAATGTCTTACTGTGCTCGAGCTCACCTGAGGTGACATGTACAGCATCGTGTTGCTTTTTGATTAGATTAGGAAGCTCTGGAAGAAAATGGGTTTTGGTTTAGTTGGGGGAGGGGCTTCAAACAGAAGCAGGAAGAAGGAACCTGAGTGTTAATGTTCATCCATAATAACATTCAATCCCCCGTCTGTGGTCGTGCTACTCCCCCAAGGGACCGCCGTCAGAAACATTTGATATGTTTCTGACAACATTTAAACTCGAATAAGAAACCATTTTCAACAAAACAAGAACGACCCCCCCACCCACCACTCAAGAAAGCAGGGTTAAAGTTCACAGGAAGCTGGGGGGCTGCCATTTTTCCCCTGCTGCTGCTAACGTTTAACGGTAGATGCTAAATCGACGGGAGGGGCGGCTGGTTTCGTCTTTTAGCTGCGCACAATCTGTCATTTCTCCGACGTTGTCGCTAACAACCATTGTAATTTGATGAATTCGGTATGGAGAAGGTAGCGGAGCCGTCTTGGACTTCTTCGTACACCTACCAGGTGAGCAAGCACAGTGCGGAGATGCTACACAACCTCAACATTCAGAGGAAAGATGGAGGCAGGTTCTGCGATGTGATCCTACGCGTCGGCGAGGAGAGCTTCCCCGCTCACAAAGCGGTGCTAGCCGCGTGCAGTGAGTACTTTGAGTCGGTGTTCAGCCGTCCCACGGAGGGTGACGGCGACGCCAAGGAGCTGGAAATGCACACAATCAGTCCGAAAGTTTTTAAAGACATATTGGACTTCGCTTACACCTCCAGGATTGTGGTTCGACTGGAATGCTTTCCGGAGTTGATGACAGCTGCTAAGTTTCTGTTGATGCGGTCTGTCATTGAAATTTGTCAGGAGGTGATCAAACAGTCCAACGTCCAAATCCTCGTCCCGACCACCCGAGGAGGAGACGCTAGCCTCTTCCAGGCCACGGGGGCCACGGAGTTAGCTTTCCCGGTGGCTCAGGATTTAATGAACGGAACGGGTTTTTTGTTAAACGGCCAAAGCTTTGCTAACAGTACACAGATGCACATGAGCGACAACACGACCGTCGTGTTATTGGAGGACAGCCGCACGTCGTCGGTGCCAATATTGGACCCCGTCGAAGGACTTTCTGTCTCCCCACCAACGGAAATAACAGGGAACATTTTCCTTCATGATACCGGATCCCCTGGATCGAAGCGGGGAAGAGGGAGACCAAAGAAACCAGGTGGATTCGCGGAGGCTGTCAACTTTAATCACAACAACCTGAAGGATAACGGACTGTTTCCTTGCGGGGCCTGCGGGAAAGCCTTCACAGAGGCTTCACGCTTGAAGAATCACGAAGCGCAACACGGAGCCTCCACCGGGGGCGGACACAGTCTCGGTGACAGCCTGTCAACACCGGGCGGCTTGTCTTTACTGTCGCAGCCCGGTCTGTTGGAAAACGGGATGCAGTTACCCGGTGGACTATCGTTTGATAACAACCGCAAACGGGAGCGGACCAGGCGGCACGTGGGTTGTGACATTTGTGGTAAAGTTTTCCGTGACGTTTATCACCTGAACAGACACAAGCTGTCCCACTCAGGGGAGAAGCCGTATGCGTGTCCCGTGTGCGGGCTCCGGTTCAAACGAAAGGACCGGATGTCATACCATGTGCGGTCCCACGACGGCTCCGTTGGTAAACCGTATGTGTGCCAAAGCTGCGGGAAAGGCTTCTCCAGGTGAGTGTTACCTGAACAGCTGCTAGGATGAGTTTCAATGAGTGGGATTAGTTTACTTTCCTAAGGATGACAATTGCCTTGTATTTTTAAATAGTTTAGATATTTGCATGCAACGCGGTGAGTCTCTGCTGAAATAAGTAAAATGCAAATCCAGTCTTGGATAGTTTTTCTTTCTAGTGACAATATACAAAAATGTACTTGAAGAAAGAATTAGATCTCTGTAATAATTCCCTTACTCAAACAGTTAAACTAGTTTAAGAATGTTTATTTAGATTGAATGTATTAAATAAACAGTGTGTTTTTGCCCTCTGGCCATGTTTCTAACTCACTGTCTCCATCTGCTGGTTTCGAGGTTAAACGAACTTTAGTGTTGCGCTTGTTACCTCAAAGTAAATTAAATAATTAATCCGTGCATGTGGTGACCTGATGAGTATAGAACATATTAATATATATTTTTACTTCTTCTTTTCTTGCAGACCAGACCACCTGAACGGACACATTAAACAAGTCCACACAACGGACAGACCCCACAAGTGCCAGGTAAACTTTAGGATCCAGCGTGTCTTGGTGCGAAAACACAACATCCGCTTGTAGTTTTTAGACCGTGTCATGTGAGACAAGTGTCCATGTATTTCAGATCTGTAATGCCTCCTTCGCTACAAGAGACCGCCTCCGTTCCCACTTCGCATGCCATGAGGACAAAATCCCCTGCAAAGTTTGTGGCAAGTTCCTGCGAGCCGCATACATGACGGACCACCTGAAGAAACACAGCGAAGGATCGCACAACTACTGCGGCATTTGCAATAAAGGTGATTCTTACCCGAGCAACCCAAAATCGAACCATTTCTAAATGTAAATCTTCTTTGCATCTTATCCTGATGAGTTTCTGCAGAGTTTCACGCCAAAGTACAAGAATTGCCGCAGCTAAAGCCTCAGAATAAAAATATTAAAACAGGCCTTTAAATGTATCGTTGGTATTTTGACTTGCCACCACCAGCTGACAGTGACATGTATCTTTGACTTGAACACATTTCTGTGCAGCTACACATAAAACATTAGAGTAAGGAAGAAAATTAAAAGCCAATCAATTTGCAGAGAAAACTCCAGCTGTGAAAGAGTTAAAAATTCTGACCCGGTTGTGGACTGTGGGCTCAAGTTGATCTGAGTCCTCTGGCGATGCAGCGCGTCAACAGCTCAGTGTGTTTGGATGGTATCTTTGGGTGGTGTGTCTCCAGTTTGACACTGCGTGAATTAATTGGATAGAATTCTAAAAAATACACCCCCAAGTATATTTAAATTGTCGTTCCTATTTTAAAATATTTAGCAATATTTTGCCACTGAAATAGTTTGTTGTAGATTACGAAAACAAACGTCAAACTTTTTATTTTTGCCATTTTTCATAATTTGAAATTCTTCCAAAATAAGATTTGTTGTCTGGTCGAATCTGCGACGATTCTGGGATGTTGAAGATGAAACAGTTGATACTTTTCTAGACTTCCATTGGATAAAACAGTTTGAATTCACTTGCTTATATGAAATCTGTTTTTATGATGTAGACTACAGCAAAATTAGATGCAAAAACCCCCTTTATTTACTCATGTAACTGATTTATTGTTTGGTGGAGGGTTACCACTACAGACGATGAGATCTAAAGAGCTGGAGCTTATATAATAACGCTAAACAATGCGAGGAATGTCATTTTACAATAAACACCAATATCAGTCCACATATTTACCCTAAAATTCTGGGTATTTTTATTATTATGATTTAATAATACAAGTTATCCAGAGAAATCTCAGTCTGACCAATCTAAGAATTCGATGCACAACAAATCCCGTGTTTGTTTCAGAACGCTTCCCCCAGCCAAAGCTTTGACTGTGTCAAGCAACTGCATTGTTCTTTGTTCTTCTGGTCTCAGGTTTCTCCACCGCGTCCTACCTTAAGGTGCATATAAAGATGCATCATGGCTCACCACTGCCCCCCTCTGCCACAATGCACACCTTCCCCGAACCAAGGGGGGAGCTGCAGATGCACAACGGCACCCTTTACCACATGGGACGCCAGTGCTCAGTGGAAGGCAAGCAGCCGCCCTGCCCATCCCAAACATTCATCTTCCTGGCTGTCATTTGCTCTGCTGCTTTTTTTGGGAAACATGCCGCCACATCTTTGTGCACGTCTGTTTCAGCTTCCATGCTTTGTGCTTAAACATTTGTTGCTGCAACTTGATTTACAAAGAAATGTGCACGTCCAAAAGCCTCAACAGAAGGAACTCTAAACATAATTTCAGTGCTTAAACTTTTAGTTTTGATTGTAAATGATTCATATCGTCCTTCGTTATAATAATCAAAGACATGGTGTGTTTTAAAAATAATGGCGTGCATGCAGATGTTGCTCCAGGTCTTGGGTGTGAATCTAGTCTCCACAGAGGAGAAGATAATTTGTTGTGTTGTACAACTGGATGAGGGTTTGTGTTAAAAGATCCTGATGGTAGAAATAGTTGCATCAAGCTGCTCAGAGCAGCACGTGTTCTTCAGAAATGATGAAAGGCAGGAAGTCTTAACTGGCAGTGAAAATATTTGGGATTTTACTCCTAAAATGACGTATCCAGTGCTGTAATTGAGAACAAATGAGATGTTCAGACTAACGTTGTGACTTTTTACGGTGGTGATGTAAAACGTGAGAGCGATCTATCACTCTGTGTGTGTGTGTGGCTGTCCAGCATGGCTATGGCTGCACGTTGGAGTGTTTCTGCTTGGCTGGATCATCAGCGATGGTCAGCTGTGTGCGCAGTGATGCATGATCATCTGACGAGTTGCTCCATTTGCCCTGGATTCACTGAAAAGCCTTTCGCAGCGGTTCCATTTGTTTAAGACTAAACGGTAGAACGTGAACTTTAAACCCGACATCAGTCTATTAAACGATGACGCAGTGCAGTTTCTCCTCGTTTTAACTGCTGCTTGCTCACCGACCCCTCGCGTTGTCTGATATTTCATAGCTGTGGGAATGACACTGATGAGGCGTCTCGCATGTTCACATTCCAAATTCAGACATCATAAGCGCACGGTCATGTGACTCACAGGAGAAAATCAGGAGCACTTGTGAATGTTTGGAGATATTTTGGAAACATTCTGTTAAAAAGCTGTTTTACTTGTTGCTAGCAGTCCCTTATTAAACGTATTAAACAGAAACGGATTGAAATCTGTTCAGAAATGTTATTTATCCAAAATGCTCAGTTATCTTTTTCCTTCTAGAGCTGTTTGATCACACTGTTCAGTAATGATTCATGATTTTACTGTAAATAATCCCTGGTATGATACTTTGACATTTCATCCAGCTCTAATTACATTACTCATGTCATGTTGATGAGTCATAGTTCATTATCGAAGCGCCGCCTCACTGTGTTAGTGTTAAATCTGTTTGTATTCTTTGAACTGTCCTGTAATGAACCAAAATGTACAGCTTTTTTTTAAAGTACCTACATGGTATAAATTGATACTTTCATTTTACAGAAGTATTTTACTAACTAATAGATACAAATCTGATTATTATTTTCCTCACAGTTTTAATTTATTTTAACATTGATATGTTTTAGACACAGAGTTCAGAATCTTCTGGTTTTAAACGTACAGCAGTGTTTCAGATGGTGATGATAAAATGGCTTTTCTGTCCGTTTGTCCCTCCTCTCTTCCCGTCTGGGTGATGCCCCGTTCTTCCCCAGCTGATCTCTATGTCCCCGCCCACAGGTCATTCTCAGGTCAGTGCAGTCCTGCTGTGGACTCACTGGTTGGATAAGCAACAGCAAGAATCTCAGTAAACTCTGTGCAAATAGACACGATGGGATAGTTAATATTCATAAGCTGTATTTTTAAATGTCTTATAAAACAGCTGCGGTTTTATACTTCATGTTTTTGCAGATTTCAACCAGTTACCAGATGAGCCTGTAAACTTTCCCCTGATTTCTTTATAATTAATGTCCATTTTTTTCCTCTTATTTCTGACTTTTCTTTTGTCTTTCTGCTTCAATCTCTGCTTTCCATCTGTCCTGTTTTCATCTCAGACGGCCAAGAAAATGCAGGGAAATGTCCTCATCTGGAGTCTGAGGAGTCGGACACGTCGTTAAGGGAACTGTCCAACGTCGACGAGCTTAAATCGCCACACAAATCTGACAGACCGGAGCTTGAGATGTCCTCGATAGGCTGCAATGGAGCTTCTGCCGGGGTCTTGGGGTCTCCAGAGGGTTCTAAAATCAAGTCAGACCCTGAGAAGAAGTTTACCTGTGAGATCTGTGGTCAGGCCTTTCGCACCAAGTCCTACCTCAACAAGCACCAGCACAGAGTTCACAAAGTCCAGAGGGCCCACAGCGTGTCAGGGTCCGCTTTAAGTGATATGCCCCCCTCCCTGACTTCTCCCTTCTCCCCGCAACAGAACATGTCTCTCCTCGAGTCGTTTGGCTTTCAGATAGTCCAGTCTGCGTTCGCCTCCTCGCTCGTAGACGCTGACGCAGGTCAGAGTGGGCTCGACTTCGGAGGGAAGTGACAGCTAAGTTCCGCCTCTCGTTCGTAGGATGAAGCCAGGTCGCCCACAGAAGACGCGTCATGTTTGGGAATAACTTTGCCTCAATTTTGTCTTTGTTGCTTCATGTCTGTCCAATGATATTTGTCCAAAAACTGCCATTTAATTCCTAAAGTTTAAAACATTTTAAAGTATAAAGTGGGTGTGTTCAGTCTTTATACATGTGTTTGGGTTCAACTGATGTCAGTCAGTTGAATTGGAGCTTTTACTGCGACGCAAATGTTTCTTAATGTCAGATGACTTTTTTTTTTTTTTCTTTTTAACTTTCTCTTTAAGTCAATTGTGAATGTTCGCACACTTAAACGGCTCAGTTGAAATTGATAAATTTACGTTTGGTCCTGACGTGATTCTTCACAAGCTTTTTGAACTGACGTCTTTACCTCAGATTAACAGCAGAGCTTAAAACTATATTTGTGTCTTTTATCATATAGACAGGGATTTAGATCAGAGTCAGTTTGGAGCAAAAACTTTAAGTTGTTTAAAAAAAATTGAAAAAGAAAAAAAAAAAGTGTTACTCAACGGGCTCACTTACATATAACATGTAAAAAGTATTTGCGCCCTTCAGGATTTCTTAATTTTTCCTTAAATGTTTGAGATTATTAAACATTCATTCGTGTAACAAACATACAATAATAATAAGGAATCACCAGGGGGTAAACACTTTATCCTCTCACTGTATATTAGCATGTTTTCGTCTCACACACAAATAGTTTTTAGGTTGTTTTTTGTTGTTTATTTAAAACTGGTAGCTGCAGGGACCTTGATGATGATGATGTTAAACTTTTTGGCAGCGTTTCAGTTAATAAGCACTTTTTAAAGTCTCCACATAATCATTTTGTAAGTAAAAGAAAATCTTTATGCAAAAAGAGGCAAGTCATTAATCTCACATTTAAATTGATTCCCTCCATTTCTGTCATAAAATGTCATTTTAACACTTTGACATGAAATGTTCCGAGAGCTTATTGGGATTCTTTTATTTTACCTGCTACAAGGACGACGATTTCATGTCTGTATTTTGAGCCAGTTCTTCTCTCTGCTTGGTCCTCCTGACTTCCTCTCCAGATATTATAAAAGCTGCATTTTAAATGCGTCTTAATGTAAATGCATTTTGTGGAGAGGATCAAACTTCCTGCAGGAGATGTACCGGAGGATGTTTAGCTGTAATGCATGAAAGAAGCTGAGGCATTATCCCAGTTAGTAAATCGGATAGAGTTCTATCAGAACATCGGACAGAAAGCGCAGCTTTGTCTTGAGTTGTGTTTAACTAGCAGCAGTTTAAAATCGCCCCACATCTTCCCGTCCGCGGCTCAGCGCGTGCAGACGGAGAAATCTGGGGAGTTATCTCCATTTCTTATTCGTTAACTCAATCATTGTGAGTAAAATGGGGACCAAGTTCAGGAAAAATTTCATCATATATATTTTGGGAAAAATGTAGAATATATTTTAATAACTTATTTATGCTTTTGAGTTTTGTGTAGATTTTTTTCTTCATGTTAAAGAAAAATCTAAAGTGATTTACTCACTTGTTGCTTTTCAGCCTAAATTATGTTAAAAGCGAGTGTGAGTGTGTGTGTGTGTGTTCAACTGATAGCAAGCGACAGATATTCTGATAAAACCCAACTTTTACATTCAAGTTACCCAGATCTCTTTAACGATTGCTAATTTGGTTGATCTAATCACTTAGATTTTATATGATTATTATTATTTTATTTGTCACCCTCGTCGTTATCTGTGCCATGTTGTGTTGGAAGCTACCTGGTCAGGTGTCTTACAGTGAAGTCATTCCCATGAACATAACACTTAAGTAAAATTACACATTTCTACCTTTTGAATTCTTCACATTTTTTGTAAACTTACACTGAAATCTTCAAAATCTACTAGTTCATTCTCAATTTAACATCTTAAACAAAAAGATGTTGAATTACTTTCGGGAGTTGTGTAAAAAAAAAATCCCAATTTAAGCTGCAACCAAACACTCTCCTCACTGATTAAACGGCTCTTGTTTTGTAATGTTTGCCAAGTCATTAAATTTTAATTGAGCCAACATTGATGCCATCAGCATTCTTATTTTACCTGGACTGAGCGTCTCATGTAAATATCGAAAGGGATTATAAAGTACATTTACTGATTGTGGGCGCGGAGTTTCTCGTATTTGTGCGATTACGAGGCACACGAGCGGTTAAAAGTTTCAGTATAGGCTGTCTTTTAATTCACACGTCAACATTAAACAAAACCTTTTATTTTTGTGCTTTAAATGATGAATCATGATGCAAATCTGGCTCGGTGTACAAGTGAAGGTGTGTGTGTGTGTGTGGTGGGGGATCATGATCCTGGCTTTGAGTGTATTCACTTTGTTTCTTTGTAATTTAGTCTGTTATATTTAGAACATTCCTATATTATTTATGGCTCTATTGTGATTGTAACAAGTGTATATTCCTTCCATATACACACACTTTATAAATAAATATAAATATGACCTATTTGTTAAGTGTTTGTCAGTGGTGCGTGTTGTACATATTAGGATTTTCTTTTTGTCTCGTCTCTTCGGAGGGATTCTGGTGGTGTGAAGTGTAACGTGCATGTTGTGGCATGCAGGCTGAGCTCGAGACTGAATGTTGATCACTGGTTGGTGGCAGTTTCACTGCTTACTGAACTATCACTCTGCTGTGGTAGCGCTCACACTGCCAGCTGCTCGACTTGTCCAAGATTATTTTTTCCTCCTCTTTTTTTTTTTTTTTTTTGATCCACTCTGCACTTGTATTTACTAGTTTAAAGTTTTTTTTTTTAATTACTGTTTGAATATTCTGTACGGTGATAATAAAACATTTGTTTTGGTTTTTATTCGGGAGTTTGTTCCGTTTCGTTATTGTTGTTTGCTCCAAGTTGAAGATGGTTTTGTTGATCCTTCAAGCTTAAATGTTTGGCTTTCTGTTTTCGGTCTGTTGCAAAGTGCCTTCCAAATACTGATTGTGCACAGCAGTGGATTTAAAAATAGATCATCTTTTCTAAAGGGTAAGAACTGTACAGAGTGACTTGCATTGACACTTTTGTATAAAAAGCGCAAAATGTACAATATGCTAACTTGGTATTTTATCATTGTACTTAACAAGATTGCTCTTTAAACACTTGAACTCTGTGTTTTGTTATGACGTCCTTGGACATATTTCATTATAAGCTTACTTTTCTATAAATATTGGTTTTTGTACCCTTATATTGAGTCTCGTTCCTCTTCTTGGTTTGGAGATGAGAATCAAATAAATTGCAGCTGTAAAAATCTCCAGATTTTGTCTTGTAGTCATTAGTGTTGAGTGTGTGACACAACCTTGTGTTGATTTGTAGGATCTATTTGTTTAAAGGACTTTGTTCTCGTTTCATCTTTCAGTTCTGATTGATGGGGAGTTTCAGGTCTATAAATCATTGTTGGAACAATCAGCCACTGATTCTTGTTTAAGAATCACCTCCTGTCTGTTATTTATTTATTTATGTGGGTGTTTCAGACACAATTTAAAGTTTGAGTAGTTGTTAAACTGCCTGGGACGTAAAGCTGAACCTGCACTGCAGGTATTAGACAGATAAAACCTGAAGACATCACACCTGAAGGTGTCCTCTGGTCTCATCTATGTTGGTACCCCAAACTGACCCTAACCCTTGTTACCGTAATGATCTGATTAATGTAAAGGTTCTGACTCATGGAACAGGAGAAGGACTTTTGGATAAGAGATGAAACATCTGAAAAAACAACAGGTCCTGTCATCCCCGTGTCCTAAATGACTGAGAATCCACACCAACATAAACTCATCATCTCCATATTAACATGCAAACTTGAAGTTTGTGGTTTTCATTGTTTTTGAAGGAAACAATGTGTTTGTTCTGAGATGCTTCTTGGGACTGTGGGGAGAAGAGCAAGAATACCGGGACGTCTCATCATCCATCTCCTTCAGGATCACCAAGATGTCCCCAAACCAGGTGTGAAATAAATTCAGCTTTGATGCTTACTACCAAAGAACATACAAACAAGTTCAACATGGCTGGGTTTTCCTTGCATAGCCTGAAGCGCCACACGATGGTGGTTAAAAGTGTAAATGATGCTAAAACTTTGGGCAACTGAGATCATTTTGAATGTTCTAAATAAATAAAATTGAACTCAAACAAAACTCCAGATGATCTGTTCTCTGACATTCCTGAGTCTGATAACAGGGGTTTGTAGTCACCCACCCAAACTGATGGTTGAGGCTGTGAAACACCATCCTACCCACCTCCATCAGAGGCGGAGCCTCAGTTGGTACATCCATCCCTACAATTTTAGTTACACTGAGACTAGATAAGGTATCAGCAGTAGTAGTTGTCGGTATTCTTCAGGCTGCTACTCTCTTTCAAGCACATGAATGTACCTCCAAACGCTGAGAATCTGAAAGTTTTGACCATTCCAACATCCCGGTCCTGTATAATCTCTGACTGTTTCACATGGCAACACAAGAATCTCTAGAGTTTTAAAGAAATGAGCAATCTGACCTGCAGACACTGTTTATTTAATAGCAATATTTTCAAACTTAATTTCCAAAATTGTTTCAACAACAAAACACAAGGATTTTGCCACCCCCCCTTTTTGTAAACATTTGTACAAATCAAAATTTTAAATGATGATTCTCCCCTTATTTAAAAAATTAAACACTTTCTTGTGCAAACAGACACAAAAACCAGAGAATAGAACTTCATGTTACGTGTGCAAAAGTTGGGAAAAAAAAGGAAGGTAAAAGATTGTTACAGCTTTGTTGCTATTTCAATGTTTTCCACGTCACTTTTTCTGTTTTTGAAGTTCAGTTTCTTAAATTCCTCTGTTATCGCTAAAATGGACTTTCCCTTGGTCTCTGGAACGAAATATATCATAAACGCAGCACTGAAAAAGCAGTAAACCACGAAGATCAGGAAGCAGAACTGTCCGAGGGCCTCCTGTTGGGATTCAAACTTTTGTTTATGTTTACTGAAATATAGATTTGCTTTAGATGCAGTGTGGATGTCTCACCACTGTGTATCCAAACAGCATCCCAACCAGAAACAGGCTGACCCAGTTGATGGTCCCACTGATCACGTACGCAGAAGGACGCCAGGATTGTAGGAAAAGGTCAGCAGGAAGAACCATAGACACTCCATCTAAGAAAAGATATAGATATTAAACATTCTACATACATAATAAAACATTTTTAAAAATCCACAAGCAAGAGGGGTCACATATTTAATGACCAATGAGAACAACATAGTGACTCACCAGGCCCAAGTCCACAGACGCAAATTACACAAAAGATCAGGCCAATATTCACAAACGGAATGATTGGATTCAGATCCTGTGGAAAGAAACAGATGTTTATATTTGTTTTCTACCACACAGTGAGGTTAATGAGTGAGATATGTTATGGTTCTTACCTTAATGGACAGCATGACAGTAAGAACACACATGGTGAGGCCCATCAGTAAGTAGCCATAGCCCATCAACTTCTTTCTTCCTGCTTTATCTATCAGGAAGGACTATGAAATGACAGTAATACAAAGAAGATTAGTTTAAATTCAGTTAATTACTTTAACAACAAGCATCTGTTTAAGGAAAAATCGGTAGATTCATATAGTTTCTGTGCATGATAGTCTAACTTTTACAACATTTTAGTGTTTTCCAAGATCTGGTATGGAATGCTGTGAATGCCAAAAACTAAAAACAATTAAAACAAAAATATAATGACTGATACTCAATTAGAGATTCTTAGAAAATCATTCCTATTTTTTTTTTTGATTTGCTGTTTTTTCCTTTACATTTTTTACACGTGTTTTAATTTTCAAATATATTTATTTATATCCTATCATTCCAAAACAGAAAACTGAAGGAAAAAGCTGGGAACTGAATTTTTATTTATTCTAGTTCTAAAGTTTTATTTTCTATTCTGTTGCTCAAAATATAAAAACTAGAGTTCATAAATAAATAGTTAATGTAAACTGAGTGCTTTTGACATCGAATATCTATAAAAGTAGGACACAGTCTGAATGATAATATATTTTGGTTCATCTAACACAAAAATGTTTACTGTTTAAAGAGTTTAACGTTTGATATGTCAATATTTTTATTGCATTTACAAAATGTTTTTACTTGGACATTAAGAAATCAAAGATTAAACAAGGAAATGAGAAAAATGTAAAATTTTTAATAAGATCTGATTTTATTCATGCTGCTATTTACATAAACTTACAGAAAGTGTTATGGTGACGAGTTCTGTTGCTCCTATACCGATAGCCAAGTGGGGCATCTGGTCCTCTGATACTCCCGACTCACGGAAGATGTCGAAGGTGTAGAAGTACAGCTAAAGTATTGACAGATGAAAGAACGTGAAATAACAGCTAATACATGGTCAGTAGGTGTTATAGATGATTAGACTGATACAAACTTACAGCATTGATGCCACAGAAATGGAAACCGCCACAAGGGATGGCGAGAGTCAGCAGCTGCCATCTGACACAACGAGAGCTGAGAACATCCTTGACTGTTTTGGCCTTCTCCCCCTGAACGCTCTCTCTTTCTCTCTGCATATCGTCCAGCTCTAGCTTTAAGTCGTCTTCCTGCCACAGCCACTGCAAAGCTGTTGTATAGAAACACATCAAATACAATGATCTCAAAGCACACAGAGGTTCCCGTGCACAGAGACAATAGGTGATGTGTAGATTTAGTTTTATTTCACGCAACAAAAGACTTCTTGAATGTTTAAATATCTCTCGATGTGTCAAAAAGACGAATGAATCCTAAAGTAAGAAGACTAACAGAGTTTGACTGTCATGTATCGTGTGTAGCAACAAATTCAACTTGGATTAAAGTTTCTGAGAAGTTAAGTGAATTAAATACTAACTCAGTCGATGTGGAAGTAAAGATAAAATATAATGATTAACAAAGTTAGTTTTATTTTGTTGTTGTTTTGATAGGAACAGATAAAAAAAGAACACCGTGATTCTTCTGTGACTTTCACATTGGTTGCTCATACTTTTGTTATTTCATGACGACACCAACTTTATAAGTTAAAAAATACTTTTACCTATTATTTAGTGTTTTGCAACTGAAAACCATAAGCTCTTCTAAGCAGCTTGAAAATAAAAGACCAATTATTTATTTTATTTTATTGTGTTTTTTCTGCAGGAAGATGTTTTCTTTAATTTAAACTAAAGAAATACCATCCAAAGGTTCCCAAACATTTTCTTGCATATTTACTGTTTTGAACTCATTCTGAAGTAAGATTAGAGCTCAGTTTAGGATAAGATGAGCCAAAAAAATTGTTGTCCATCGCTTGAGATTAAAGTCTCTAACTGAGAACCAAACTCAAAGTTTGCTGTGTCCTCTCACCTTTCTTGCTGCCTTCAGTGTCTCCTTTATCAATGTAAAGGTATCGAGGAGCCTCAGGGAAGAAAAGAAGCAACACAAACTGCAGGACGGCTGGAATACCGCTGATAGCTAAGAGGTACGGCCACATTTCTTCTGTTCCCATTATCTCCCTGAACACAGAATGAAGACGGGAGTTCAGAAAAAACATGAATTAATTTGTGTCTCAAAGTTTGAGAGTTGAACACTTACTTGATGCCAACAATTTGACCTGTGACTTTCCCCAAACCGAGGAAGATGGTGCTAGTGATTGTCAAAAAACCTCTGAGATGCTTTGGTGAACTCTCCCCAAGATACATGAGATGAACACTGAGACCGAGACCTGTGGAGACAAACAGGTGAGCTGAGGGGGCGACAAAAACAAAAACAGTGTGACATTAAAGGGACTTAAGGCAAGATTTGTGAAAAACTACACATGCATTTCCAGTTTATTCAATGCTAATGGGTCATGAAGCATTAAAAACCCAAAATAACGAGGCCATCCGCATATATGTCTGTTGCCTTGGAAACGCTGTGTGCTACATAATGCGCTGCAGTTCAACGTCCGAATTTCCCGCGCAGTTGTAGTGATGTGACGTAAATTGACGCTGCATGCGCGTTGCCGACAGCTCTTGAACAGGAAGTACATGGCCGCCGTGGACTTGGATTCAAACACTGAAGGTATACTTATGGATGTTTCTGCAGCCATCAAACGACCTGCATCCACTCTCACCCCCCAAAAAAGTGGCACCACGAAGAAAAAAAAGACTATCAGCGGCATCTCGTGAGTCTAAAAAAAAATATGACCGAAGCCGGGCAGACACCCGCATAAATATTGGATATGCGTTCGGTTCATAGAGGGAACTTCAGCTGCATTTGGGAGTGAAAACGGATGCTGACATGGCTCATTTCCTTGTGACCAGGTGAGAAAACATTATAGGTCGTGTTTAGAGCCTGATACAGTATGAAAATGATGAGATCAAATCAAATAACAGAGTGGAGACCTGACGTGAAGTATGTTAGCCTCCCCGGTGCAGTGCTGTGAAGACGAACAGTCTGTAAAGTGTCTGTGCGCGCTCCCGTGCCGGCTTGGCTGGTGGCTGCAGTTAGCCACAGCGCCTGTCGCGGCAGCACTGAGTCAGATTTTGTAAAGCTGCCTTAAGTTCCTTTAAACATCACTATAACATACCAACATTGTATCCGTAAAGAAATCTTCCCAGGAGGATCATCTCAAAAGACTTGGCCATGCGACTGAAAACCATCAGCAAGGCAGCAACAATCGCCACAGCGTTATTAATCAGGAGAGCTTTTTTCCTGTAAAATCCCAGAAAACATTTTATTAGATGAAGTTCAAGGCTGTTTGTTTCAGTTCTTCTCATCTTCATATTTTATTCTGCATGAAAGTTTCAAATATTTTTGAAATATTTGTTTTTTATTGTGATAAAACTTATTATTAAATCTGATTTTGTTTGTATTCATGATGCCAGACAATCTCTGGGACAAAAATAATGTTTTGTAAATAAAATAAACAATAAAATATCTTTAACTTTGATGTTGATATTATTACCTTTTAAAAAAATCTGCACAAGTTGCATATTAGCTTAGCTTAACCCAAAGTCATGATATGGAAAAAGAAAAAGTCCGTGTAGTTTTACAAATGACATTATCATTACCAACGTACCATTTTCATTATTTCAACAATCTAACCTGATATTTATGGAGACAAAAACAAGAAATAACAACAAAATATGGATGTCTGAATTTGTGTGTGAGTGTTTTGATGTTTTACCGTCCGTATGTGACGGGCAGGCTGCCGCTGTGAACAGCTCCGGCCCAGGCCCCCAGACTCAGCACAGCCACAATGAAGGACCAGATGAGCTGGTTGGTGGACTCGTCCACTGGAGTGCCGTATCTCAGCATCCATGTGGAGTTCACAAAGCTGTGAATATGCTGCAGGAAGATTTGAGAGATCAAGAAAGATCTGAAGCAGCAAAATAAATATCCGAACAAACACTTCTACAAAAGCCCAAACGGGACATGAGTGAAAAAAATACTTTGTAGTGCGCGTGAGTCTTTTTAGGGGCTCCATACATTTTCATTTTTATTACTAACTAATATTGTTAGTGTTTATTAAAATCCTGGTTTGTTTCAATCAGACATGTTTAAGCAGTTTTTAAGTTTTTATTTGTTGAACAGAGGTAATGACAATGGGGTGTTTACCATGACGTGTAAATGTTTATTAGGACATTTATTCTATAATAAGCAAGTAAATGTGCTTTAAAATGTTCTTTACAGAACACATTTAAAAATTACGGAGCCCTTCAGAAGTTATGGCTGAAAAAGAAAGAAAGTTGTTTTCTCGTGAGCACCAGTTAGTAAAGTATTTGATCTTGTGTGCACGAGATACTAAATGGTACACACGAGTAAACAACTTTGTTTTTTTTCTCCAGCCATGTCCCTTAAAGGGCTTCATAAAAACAATGTTCGTTTGCCAAAGAGCTGGACATAATTATAAAACAGAGAATAAAACATTTGTAAATAAGTAAAATGGGGAGATGTAAATAGTGATTTAAAATGATCAGTGTTTACGTATTTTTTGAAAAAAATTCAGCAGATTAATCTCTATCCGCTCTGTTCTTGATCCTGGATCTATGACTAATCAAGTCCTACTGATTTAAGAACCTCTCTGTGCTCTGGAATATGAAGGTACAAAGGTTTGGACTACTAAAGCAGCACTGTATCACTGAGACTACTAAAATCATTCAGATTTACTCACTGCTGCTGGAGAGGTGATGAGAGAAACTTGGATCCCGTATTGAAAAGATCCTCCAATTCCCAGAACCAGCGCCAGCAGGTAAAGTCTCCAATACTGCAGCTGATTAAAAAAACAAATTGAGACCATCACACACTGAAGCATTTTTATTTCCTTGTTGAGGAAGGAGTTCTTTAGAATCCAACAAAATATCAAAAAAATAAATAGTTTTTTACTTTTGAACATTTTTATTCAGAAGTAGTTTCCAATCCTAGAAAATGTTTTCTATTGTTTGCCAATTCTTTTTCACAATAATTAGTTTATTTATTGAGTTTTTCCAATATTTTTAAAAAGTTTTTCCTTGTAACAGAGTAGTTTTACATTATTTCTTTTTCTAAAGCTACATTCTTTAAACAGAAATCTGAAAATAAAAAAAAGTAACTCGACATTTTTAATGCAAATGTCATAGATTTTTCTCGCCCCCATTTCACCTGAGACCCTGTGTATTGATGTATTGACACAGGATATGTAAATATGAGTACATTCATTTCTTGGACTGCAATATTTTATTCTGTTGAATTTCCTAATTGTTCCAATTTCTTATTTTTTAAAGTTATTTAGGTCACAACACCTCCAAATAGCAAATGATCTTAGAAGGTGTTTCTTTCTATACTGAGCTTCATTGATTCTTCTATTTTTGTGAAAAAATTATATTTAAATGTATCATATAAGCAAATATCACTTGAGAAATATTGGTATGAGCATGAAAAAACCCTTTTTAATGATATTTTTGTCCCATCAAGAAAATTTATTCATATTATTACATCTTATTCCATCCTGCGGAACAAAGTCACCTTGAGATTGTATCAAACGTGTTTTAGAAAAACCTTTCAAGTATCCTAAGAGTTAAAATAACCAAATCTGTCAAATCTTTAAAAATAAAGTCTAGAAACAATGTTTCTTTTGAAATACTGAACGAGTTAAATAAAGTTGAATAAGTCATTATTAAACCACAGAAACAGTCATGGAGGAACAAAGTTCTCCTACCTTCTCGGATGCGAGCTCCATATTTCCTGCAGGTTAATTTGGTGTTTGCTGAATGAGTCCATCTTATTTAAATGATGTGACAGGAAGTTACACATCTACTGATTTTAGTTAACCATTCATGCTATTAGATGAAGATTCTCATGTTTTGACGTGAGCTGCAGGGAGGACCAAATTCTGGTTCAAAACCTGGTCTGTCTGGTTGATTCTTGTGGTTGTTCTAAAGTACATTCTGTCCACCAGTTAGACATTGTTTCAATCTGGATGGGAGGAAGCTTTAAAATATAAACACAAACTTCTCAAGTAGGGAATCATAACATAATTGTACTATTGCAATAACAAATCTATTGCTGGCTTAGAATCCAGTCTCTTACACAGCTAATGAGGCCAGATGATGTTTGGAAGGTTTTGACTTCAGGCAACTTTTCCAGTACATAAAACCTCCAATGGCTGTCTGATGTGGGTGTGTCTGCCTCGATTTGGTCTGGATCTCTGTTGCTTACTGGACTGCTGGTCTGTGGTTCTGGAAACTGCAGGGGTTGTCTAGTTTTAAATATCCAAAACTGTTAGTAAAAACTCGGTGCATAAAACGGTGAGGCCTTCAGAGATGGAGCCACGCAAAGTTCCCAGGACCTGATCAGCCATGAACCTAGCAAGACTATTTCACTTCTGCACCACCTTCATTGCCATAATCACACCAGGTCATTCTCAGTTGTTGATTTTATCTATCCATAGTAAAATGACAATAATCATTGATAAATGGACAGTAAAAGACTGTCAGCCTGTCCACACACACTCACTGCTGCACCTCTCATGTGCTGCTGAGTCAGTTCCATCCACGCTTTCATGTGTCACTGCAGCAGCCACTTTGATGATGATTGTCAACCAGAGTCTGTACTACTGGGGGTTCACTGTGATCCCATGGGGTGGTGGGGGAGGATGTCTCATCATCTGTCCCAGCCTCTGACTCAATGAGGTTCTCTAGTAACCATTTTCAATCACTTTCGAGACAGCAGGACATCCATATATGTTCAGTGGACTTGGTCCCTGGCATCATGCTGCTACTTGTGGGTAAGAGGTCCAGGGGGTTCCTGGGTTCTGTCGCCCATCAGTCTGGTCTTTGAAGCTACTTGCAAGGTCTTATCACCAGTCAGTCTGGCATCCAAGGGGACTTCCAGGGTCTCATGACCAGCAAGTCTAGCATTCAAGACTTCCACCTGAGCTACATTGACAGCCTTCAGAGTCCTGTCATGGACCCCAAACCCCTCAGCGTGACATCCAGTGTTCTGGCGCCTCCTTATGCAGCCTCCTGGCTAACCTCCAAACAGACTTCCAGGATTCCAGCATCTTCTCATGTGGCCTCCCAACAGACCTGCTCCTGAACTTTTTTGTCTCCTGCCTTCTAGTCCACCCTGAGCCAGATGGACTTTGATTAGTGTTCTAAGTGGGGGTACTGCCATAGTTCTGATGTTTGAGTCTTGTCTCCCTATAGTGTTATGTTATCTGGTCATGGTCTCTGTCTTCATCTAGAATACCTTTCACTCCTGTCATGTAATGAGTTGTATTCTCCAGGCTGCTGCTCTCTGTTCGAAGCAGAATGAACGAACCCTTTAACAATCCCAACATCCCAATTCTGTTTAATCTCTGACTTCACATCAAACACAACAATCTCCAAAGATTCAGAGAACTGAAGGGAATCTGATCTACTGAGACCATAAAAATAGTAATAATTTAGATCTAATTCAACCCTTTATTAAAAGTAATTCCAAAAAATGTTACAGCAATGAAATGCAAAAATTTGCAAGTACTTTATTAGTAAAAATGCCACATCCTCATAAAGTTAAACATTGATTTCTGCAGACTGATATACTAATACTGGAAAGGCTTTAGAAATAGAAATTTGTGCAGCTTGTAAAAGAAGTAAAAAAAAAAGTCAAAAGGCTGTTAAAACTTTGTTGCTAATTCAATGTTTTCCATGTCACTTTTTCTGTTCTTGTAGTTCATTTTATTAAAATCCTCTAATATCTCCACCATTGACTTTCCTTTGGTCTCTGGAACAAAATATATCAAAAATGCAGCACCGAAAAAGCAGTAAACCACGAAGATCAGGAAGCAGAACTGTCCGAGGGCCTCCTGTTGGGATTCAAGCAAAAACATTATGTTAGATAAACATATACTGAAATATAGATTTGCTATAGTGGATGCAGTGTGGATGTCTCACCACTGTGTATCCAAACAGCATCCCAACCAGAAACAGGCTGACCCAGTTGATGGTCCCATTGATCACGTACGCAGAAGGACGCCAGGATTGTAGGAAAAGGTCAGCAGGAAGAACCATAGACACACCAGCTAAAAGAATTATTAGATATTAAGCATATCATATACAAAAATACATAGCAAAATCTTTAAAAAATCTACAAACAAGAGGGGTCACATATTTAATGACCAATGAGAACAACATAGTGACTCACCAGGCCCAAGTCCATAGATGCAAATGATGCAAAAGATCAGGCCAATATTCACAAACGGAATGATTGGATTCAGATCCTGTGGAAAGAAACAGATGTTTATATTTGTTTTCTACCACACAGTGAGGTTAATGAGTGAGATATGTTATGGTTCTTACCTTAATGGACAGCATGACAGTAAGAACACACATGGTGAGGCCCATCAGTAAGTAGCCATAGCCCATCAACTTCTTTCTTCCTGCTTTATCTATCAGGAAGGACTATGAAATGACAGTAATACAAAGAAGATTAGTTTAAATTCAGTTAATTACTTTAACAACAAGCATCTGTTTAAGGAAAAATCGGTAGATTCATATAGTTTTTTGTGTGTCTAAGTTTTTTTGTTTTCTAAGATCTGGTACGGAATGCTATAAGTGTCGAAAAATAAAAACTATAAAACAACATTAAAAAGTTCTTATTTGTATTGTAATTTGTAAAATTATTCCATCAACTTTTATTTATTTCCCTTTAAATCATTTAGTGAATGTATTTATTTTAATGACAACCGTATCATTGTATAGACCAAAACAGAAAGCTGGGAACTGATTATTTGTTTATTCTATTTTTAAAGTTTTATTTTCTATTCTGTTGTTAAAAATATAAAAACTAGAGTTCATAAATAAATAGTTATTGTAAACTGAGTGCTTTTTACACTGATTAATTATAAAAGAAGGGCACACTCCTAATGATAATATAATTTGTTTTGTCTAACACAAAAAAACTTAATCTTTAAAGAGTTTTATGTTTGAGATGTCAGTATTTTTACTTGGACATTAAAAATGGAAGATAATACTGGAAATTAGAAAAAATGTTAAATCTCTAATAAGATCTGATTTTATTCATGCTGCTATTTACATAAACTTACACAAAGTGTTATGGTGACGAGTTCTGTTGCTCCTATACCGATAGCCAAGTGGGGCATCTGGTCCTCTGATACTCCCGACTCACGGAAGATGTCGAAGGTGTAGAAGTACAGCTAAAGTATTGACAGATGAAAGAACGTGAAATAACAGCTAATACATGGTCAGTAGGTGTTATAGATGATTACGCCGGGCTCACACTGCCTACGGAACGGCTTCGGTCCGGCTTCGGTGCGGTTTTTCCGCAAGCTACCACTCACATCTGCTCCAGATAGGGAGTGCGGCCAGCTCCGGTGCTGGGTGCGGAAACAGCACCCGCGAGAACAGAAGTTCACGTGGGTTATCGTTTTGTCGGGACTTCACACGAGAACACGTCCATTATTTAGCAAATGTGTGAAAATGTGTTGTGCTGCAGGCTTTCGGGACCCTGTGTCACCGGGTGTGATGTA
>SSNP01000061.1:395889-468890 GCA_006937955.1 Pachypanchax playfairii
TACATCACACCCGGTGACACAGGGTCCCGAAAGCCTGCAGCACAACACATTTTCACACATTTGCTAAATAATGGACGTGTTCTCGTGTGAAGTCCCGACAAAACGATAACCCACGTGAACTTCTGTTCTCGCGGGTGCTGTTTCCGCACCCAGCACCGGAGCTGGCCGCACTCCCTATCTGGAGCAGATGTGAGTGGTAGCTTGCGGAAAAACCGCACCGAAGCCGTTCCGTAGGCAGTGTGAGCCCGGCGTGAGCCTTCAAAAGGGATTTTAATCTAACGGAATACCTGCGGGGTCTGCACCGGACCGGATCTGGATGCAGTGTGAGCCCGGCGTGAGCCCGGCGTTAGACTGATACAAACTTACAGCATTGATGCCACAGAACTGAACACCAGCACAAGGGATGGCGAGAGTCAGCAGCTGCCATCTGACACAACGAGAGCTGAGAACATCCTTGACTGTTTTGGCCTTCTCCCCCTGAACGCTCTCTCTTTCTCTCTGCATATCGTCCAGCTCTAGCTTTAAGTCGTCTTCCTGCCACAGCCACTGCAAAGCTGTTGTATAGAAACACATCAAATACAATGATCTCAAAGCTCACAGAGGTTCCCGTGCACAGAGACAATAGGTGATGTGTAGATTTAGTTTTATTTCACGCAACAAAAGACTTCTTGAATGTTTAAATATCTCTCGATGTGTCAAAAAGACGAATGAATCCTAAAGTAAGAAGACTAACAGAGTTTGACTGTCATGTATCGTGTGTAGCAACAAATTCAACTTGGATTAAAGTTTCTGAGAAGTTAAGTGAATTAAATACTAAATGATGTGGAAGTAAAGGTAAAACATACATATTTGAACATTTTAATTTCTATTTATTTTCTTTTTTTTGTTGCTGTTGTTTAAGTGGGAGAAAATCTAAAATTGTAACATGATTTTACTTTGATTTTCACACTGATAAGTCCAAATGTTTGTTGGCTTGTTTGGCCTGATGCTTGTTCACTGTCCTCGTTAGAAAAGACTTTAAACATTAAAGGACTCAGAAAAAGTTCCCAGATCAAAAAATGATATAAAAAAAATTCTCCAGACAAACATAATGTCCATCGCACAATATTCATCTTTCTCTGTTTTCATCAAGGTAAAACGTGATATTTTTATTGTTCTTTTTTCGTTAAATAAGTAAAAGTCAACTAAAATTTACTTTTCAGATCTTCAAATTATTCATGATTAAACATTTTACAACTGACAGTTTTAGATTTTAAAATAAGCAGCTCAAAGTTTAAAATTGTGATGTATGAAAGTAGGACACTGTTATAAAATAAAAGTATGTTGTTTTACAATAAGCTGTCTTCTTAATTTTACAATAAAATTCAGAAATAAAATTAGAAAATTAGCAGAAAATTGTTTTGCGTGATGGTAAAAGACCTGGGACACTGTGTTAAGGTAATTGAAGTTTTTTTTTACAGATTGCTGTGTCCTCTCACCTTTCTTGCTGCCTTCAGTGTCTCCTTTATCAATGTAAAGGTATCGAGGAGCCTCAGGGAAGAAAAGAAGCAACACAAACTGCAGGACGGCTGGAATACCGCTGATAGCTAAGAGGTACGGCCACATTTCTTCTGTTCCCATTATCTCCCTGAACACAGAATGAAGACGGGAGTTCAGAAAAAACATGAATTAATTTGTGCCTCAAAGTGTGAGAGTTAAGCTCGTACTTGATGCCAACAATTTGACCTGTGACTTTCCCCAAACTGATGAAGAGGGCACCGGTGAGAGTCAAAAAACCTCTGAGATGCTTTGGTGAACTCTCCCCAAGATACATGAGATGAACACTGAGGAGACAAACAGGATGAGCTGAGGGGGCGACAAAAACAAAAACAGTGTGACATTAAACATCACTGTAACATACCAGCATTATATCCGTAAAGAAATCTTCCCAGGAGGATCATCTCAAAAGACTTGGCCATGCGACTGAAAACCATCAGCAAGGCAGCAACAATCGCCACAGCGTTATTAATCAGGAGAGCTTTTTTCCTGTAAAATCCCAGAAAACATTTTATTAGATGATGTTCAAGGCTGTTTGTTTCAGTTCTTCTCATCTTCATATTTTATTTATCATTAAAGTGAATCTGATTTGGTTTTTATTCGTGCAGCCTTTTAACTCAGGACAGTACATTTTGTTTAAATTTAAATACCTTTAACTTTAACGCTGATGTTGAGTTTAATTATATATTTTAAAATCTGCATAAGTTGCATATTAGCTTAACTTAACAAAAAGTCAGGAGATGAAAAAATAGTAAAATCCCTTTAGTCTGATTTCAACAACAACAACAAAAAATGCTGAAAAACAAATTTTAATAACTAAATTTATGGAGACAAAAACAAGAAATAACAACAAAATATGGATGTTTGAGTTTGTGTTCGAGTGTTTTGATGTCTTACCGTCCGTAGGTGACGGGCAGGCTGCCGCTGTGAACAGCTCCGGCCCAGGCCCCCAGACTCAGCACAGCCACAATGAAGGACCAGATGAGCTGGTTGGTGGACTCGTCCACTGGAGTGCCGTATCTCAGCATCCATGTGGAGTTCACAAAGCTGTGAATATGCTGCAGGAAGATTTGAGAGATCAAGAAAGATCTGAAGCAGCAAAATAAATATCTGAACAAACTTTTGTCATCTCTGGACTCTGACTAATAAATTCAGTGGTTATAATGTGTCAGAGGCTGTTTTTTTCTGTGTGTCTGTCTGCCTCTGGTGGTAGTTTTAGGATCATGTGGTTCTTATGTTCTCTGTTGCAGGTCTCAATCTTTTTTTAGAGACTTTGTTTCACTTTTGTCATCAGTTTTTATGAATGTCTTGTCTCTTTCCTCTGATTCCCATCATTTACTATTAGACCTCATGTCATCCACTTGTACCACCTCAAGAGATCTAATTCTACGAAATCAGCCTAGTAGATTATTTTTCTCATATTTTTTCTCATATTTTTTCATTACACCGAGGCTTCTAAAATCATTCAGATTTACTCACTGCTGCTGGAGAGGTGATGAGAGAAACTTGGATCCCGTATTGAAAAGATCCTCCAATTCCCAGAACCAGCGCCAGCAGGTAAAGTCTCCAATACTGCAGCTGATTAAAAAAGGAATAAACAGAAAAATACCCAATGAATACAAAAGCGAAAGTCATAGAAAATGTTTTACACTGTTAAATAAGATAGTAACTTGTTTGCAGAAAGTCACAGTTTTTACAGCTTTTTGCAGTTATTTGTTTTTAATATTTTAGAAGACTTAAAGAGGCCATTTCATACACATTTCAGGACTTTGTGGTTATTTCTTAAGTATTAACCAGTAATATGAAACATTTTATATCTAGAAAACAGTTTTCACACCCACTATGAAGGTAAGAACACCTGTAGAGCTAAAATATTCTACAGAAACCTCAGAAAAACCATTTTTAATGGAAGGGCCTCTTTAATAGAAAAATTTTAGAAAATGTGAAATTTTAAACATAGATAAAAAAAAAACATTCAAATGGAATGTTTAGATTTTTATTCCCTTTTTCACCTGATAAAATATTTTATTCTGTTTAACTTACTCTATTTAGGATGCCTTCATGTAATTTAAACATTTTTCTAACTTTTTGAAATTTTCTCTGATCATTATTTCCAAAACATTCCAACTAGCAAGCAGAGTTACAAAAATGCACTTATAACTAAAACTCAGGAGGTGTTTTATCTCTTTTAAGTCTCTTTATTGTTTCTGGACTGAGCTACGCTGATTCTTCTGTATTTGTAAAACTAATTATCTATAACTTTGTCTTATGAATCAACAGTAATCTATCACTATCTAGCAACACTTATAGCAGCATGTAAAATAGAACAAAGTCACCTTGAGATTGTATCAAACGTTTTTGGAAAAAAAAAACATTTAAAGTAACATAAGAGTTAAAATAACTAAATCTGTCACATCTTAAAAAACAAAGTCTATAAATAAATATTTTATTGTATTCATATTAAATGTTTCTGAATAAGTTGAAGAAGGTATTTTGAAGCTACAGTAAGAGTCATGGAGGAACAAAGTTTTCCTACCTTCTTGGATGTGCACTCCATATTTCCTGCAGGTTCGTTTGGCGCTTGCTGCAGAATGAGTGAGGGTCCATCTTATTTAAAGGATGTGACAGGAAGTTACACATCTACTGATTTTAGTTAACCATTCATGCTATTAGATGAAGATTCTCATGTTTTGACGTGAGCTGTAGGGAGGACCAAATTCTGGTCCAGATCAAACCTGGTCTGTCTGGTTGATTCTTGTGGTTGTTATAAAGTACATTCTGTCCACCAGTTAGACATTGTTTTAATCTGGATGGGAGGAAGCTTTAAAACACAAATTTATACATGTGGAACATGAGACCTGCAGGTCTGATGTGTCTCATGAGAATGTGAAACATTTTGGATTATTTTGTGAGTGAATTCATCTTCTTTCTTCATTTTCTCACACGTTTCACCTTGAGTTTGATACTTAACATAAAAAAAGGAGAAATGTTTCTTCTTCTTCTGCTTCTTTGCTCTGATTTCAGACAGGACAAAATTTTGACTAACAACAACTATCAAGAGATTTTGTTCTGGCATCAAGTGCTTGAATACTAAAGGTATCTATAAAATGACCAAATGGATGTTTTTTAAATCAAAAGAAACTATCATTTATATTTTTTGTTATAAAGATTTGCTCAAATTCCATCTTTATTTTGTTTGTTTATGGATAGAGTGTTTTTTTTTTCACACTGCTGCTCAGAGCACGTCCCCACTGGTTTGTTCGGAACAGAGAAACAATTAGACATTCTTATCTAAACATCCTGAGCTTTTTCAAATGTTATTTTTTTCAGTACAGGATAAACCAGCAGATTAAATAATAAAAAGATTCATTGTTTTTATTTTATTTCTCAAACCAAAAAGAAAGAAGATTTCCATCAGACACAAAAGAGTCACACACAATATTAAAAAATTGACACAAATAACTTGAAAATGTTTTTTTCTCAAAACTGGCCGATGTGCTGACATTTATTCATTCCACTTTTACTCAAGGGGCCCTTTTGATAATTTATTCAACATAGAAACATTTGTTGAAAAAAGCTGATTTATCTGTTCATTCCAAATAAAAAGATCACTGAATAATAAGTTACAAATATTCCACCCGAAATGTTTCTGTCAGTCTTTAATAAGTATCTGTACGGCTCTGATTCATCACCGACTTTTTCAAAAAAACGTCATCAGTTTGAAATAAATTCTTAATTAGCAGAACATTCTGACCCGACAGCTTACAGTAAAGACACGCCACTAATTTTTTTTTTTTTTTACACTGTTGGTTTTATTTTACTTTTATTATACATTTTTATAAAACTAAATTTATATCTAAATAGGCAAAATTCTGCATATCCTAGTTTTAACAGCTGGCAGTCAAGGCATAAACACATCACATTTACATGAATTATTTAAAATACAGCTGTAAACATGATCAACATGTTTTCTCTGTCAAAAAAACAAACAAACAAATACAAAAAAAATTTTTTTTTAATATACATATCTGAAATGTTCTACTTCACAAAAGGACTTTAAAATAAAAGAGGGGCTTCTTTACAGTACAGGTTGTATGTTATCATGTGATGAACTGTTATTAAAAAAAAACTGAATTTTCTTTGTGCAAAGTCAAATATTTTTTGTTAAAGAGCTTCAGAATATTTCTTTAAAAAGTGTTTGAAACTAAGCAGCATTAGTTTAAAACTGTGAGAAAAACATTCCAGGTGAAATAAAAGAATTGGCTTCTCTCAGCGAAGAGCCAGTTGGAGTCAAATCCAAAGTGGAGGTTGTTCAAGTACAGAGTTTGTCTACAAGGCCGTAGACAGACACACTTCACCCGGTTGATACTGAGCTTCAGATTCCAAAGGTTTGTTTTTAAAGTTGAGCTTGTTAAAATCCTGTGTGATGACGGACAGAGACTTTCCCTTCGTTTCAGGCAGAAACAGACCGATGTACAACGCTGATGACAAGCAGACAACTCCGAAAGGCAGCAAGCAGAATTCTCTCAACCCGCTCTGCAAAATCAATGCAAACAAGTTTGATATATCAGATTCTGTATTAAAAGTTTATTTGAAATGAAAAAAAAAATGTTTTACACTATCACAAATACTCCTAACTAACTAAACACAAACATGTTGAAAGAAAAGATTCTAAACTCTGCTGCAAAAATAAAAATGTTTATATAAAATTAACGTGTAAAATCTTAAACATTCAAATTACCGTATATAGAAAAGTCTCTGCTGCTTCAAAATCAAATATATTGCTTATTATACATCAATGTACAAGATTTCTTTCAAAGCAACATCTTAGTTTATAATATTCTTATTAATAACGAAGATGTCTGAAGATAAACACTGGTATTTATTGTGTCATACTGTAGTTCAGACATGTACAAAGATGAGAACTGCAGTTCCACAAGACTTCCTTCTCTCAGCTGTTTCATCTGATTAATCAGCTCTTTACATTCATGTTTAGCACTTTGCATTCTCAGTTTTTTTTTTTGCTGCATTTTTATGACACATTGGACTTAGTTTTATTTTCCGTTTATCTTTTGCTGTTTTGAAACTTGATATATAATCACGTCTGTTTCTAATTGCTGCAGGTGTGTTTACTGGATGGACTCAGAAGGGGACTGACCACCAGAAATGGGAAGATCATCCCAACGATGAACAAATTGAGCCACATCATGGAGCCAGCGATCATGTAGGCAGCTGGTCGCGCAGTCTGATTGAACAGCTCTGTGGGAAGAATGCCGGTAACTCCAGCTGATTTAAAAACAGGAAAAACATGGTAATTAGTCTCATTCTTTACATATGGTTTCACCATAAATATCCTAAATTCATTTCTTAAAAGATAAAAACTCAAATTGTTTTTGATTACATTAAATTACATCATGTTTATAGTAAAGCTGCTCAGAAATCATCACAGTTCCTTTTACCATTACTATCATTTTCATCCCTATTTGCAGAGAGTTTTCATTTCATTTTCATCACAATGTCAGCTGCCCCCCCCCCCAAAAAAAAACAAAACAAAAAAACAACCCATATGTCATCTTACCTGGTCCCATACCAAAACTGAGAATGTAGGTGAAGACACAGGCCATGCTCAGATAAGACATCCAGGAAACATAACGCTGTTTTAATGAAAAGATGATTATAATTAGAAAGAGATGAATGCTGATAAAGCTGCTCTCCTAAATAAATGAACTAATTGACTTTTTTTTTTTTTTACAATTTATCACTATATCAAGTCGAGTCCATCATAATGTGTTACAGTGAAATCAGAAAACCAGATGATGACCTCAATTGACAGTGCGATGGTGAAGACGACGGCCCAGATGGTCATAAGAAGGAAACCTCCCATCAGCATGAACCTCCGACCTTTACGTTCTATCAGCAGGTTCTGAAAGAGTCCAAACATTTAGCCCTTTGATTTAGTTACACTTACATTCATGGCCATGCTGACGCCACAGTAGCTACGTTTACATGGGCACATTTAACCAGAATAAACACCCAATCAGAACAAAAATACGTCATGTAAACATGTCAATCAGAATGTTTTGATCCGATGCAGCCTGATCAGAATGAAACGTCCCTCCAATCGAGAGGAGTGGTTTTGTCCGATCTTCATTCATATAGACGTGCATGTACACACTCATTCGGAATGAAGGGGTGAAAAAAGCCCACTGCGCATGCGTACAACTTCAGCGTGACGTCTTTCCGCTTTCGCAGACCCAAGTAGAAAACATGGCGGGAGGTAAACAGAAGTGGTCTGCTGGTGCAGTCATCCTGTCATCCTGCTCTCCTCTCCTGTGGTGGAGGAGCAGTAGTAATATGTATTCAGCCTCTAGCTTGGTTAATGCGACCAGTAAAAACCCAAACATAACGGTAATCACGTGATAACGTGAGTCAGCTCGAGCACACGATGGGGCGGGAAAGACGTGCAGAAAGGACGGAGTTTGTTTACTTTTTTTTCTTCCCCCGGAAAGACAACTCGCTGTGCGCATGCTCAACTCATTTAACCTGATTGAGTGCTTGGTGCATGTGTACTCATGGCATGATCAGATCATTTCAGTTAGTGTCCATGTAAACAGGGATTTGGGAATTCCGATCGACCAAGATTTTAATCAGATTGAGGAAATTTGGCGCATGTAAACGTAGCTACTCTTAGACCACCGTGACCTTGTTATGGAAGTTGTGTGGACACTTAAAACCTACATGGATGTATCACGCCTTCTCAAACATGATGTGGAGCCCACAAACCATATGAAAATTAATCCTTACAGATGCCATAGAACAAAGTTCTAAAATCACACATCAGTATGTTTAACACATTTTATATAACATGATAAAAAGGTCTTCTTTAATATGCTGTCTAAGAAACCCAGATCTACTTATGATGATCATTTAAGACTTATTTCAATATTCTGCCTCAACACAAATAATGTAATGTATTAAACCCCCACCATGTTTCTCTTTAACACGTTATATAATGAACGTTTGACTGACGGATACTTACACACAAAATACAGGCCGTGAATTCGCAGGTCCCGGTTCCAATAGTGATGTACTGGATTTGATCATCAGATATCCCAGCCTCTTTAAACACATACGATGCATAGAAGTAAATCTGCAGGAAGAACACAAGGTTATTACTGCTTGTTAGGGTACTAATGCTGATAAGCTGACTGTGCAAGTAGTTGAACATTCAGTAATTTTGCTAATACAAAACTCTCCCTAATGCTACAAAACATGTGAAATCCTTGAAACAGAAACACTGAATCTGCATTAACTGCTGCCAAACACTTGAGAACAGGTTGTATATTAGAAACAAGAGGTTGCTGCTTCATGATCAGATTACATTAAAGTGGTTTGTCAGAAAGAAATCCAGTTACACAATATGCTGAGGAATCATCTCAAATGACATCATCACAACCTAATAAAAACAAACTGACTGTAAGATCATGTGATCCTGCTGCTGTGAACACGTTTAATAGTAACAATAACAACCACACTGTTAACATATGAGCTGAATATTTAACATTGTTATGAAGTTCAGTCGAAGACGGTGACTATTCATCTCACCGAATCGTTCCCACAGAGCTGCATGGCACTGCTGATGATGATGACGGAGATGAGCTGCCAGCGCACAGAGCGATCCGTCAAGAGCTTCCAGGGTCGGCTCGGCCTCAGGCCTCTGGTCTCAGCCTGTTCCTGCAGGATCTCATCAAGTTCACTGTTCTGGACCTCACAACCTCGGAGCCGCCTCAGAGCTGAACAGGACACAAATACAGGATCATAAATGAAGAACTTAGTTCAAGTAAAATAACCAAACATACTATCTACAGTGATGTATTGTGTATTTTTTCGTTTCAAATGATCAGAATGGTGGAACATTTATTGTAACAAACATGAAAAGTGATTATAAGTTTAGTGTTTGAAATATTATTTTTAATGATTTAGTTCAACAAGATGTTTGTGCTTTAATTATTAGAGTAATTTTAACTCTATAATGCTTGAAGTATTGTATTTGATACCCCTAAATGTCAGAGCTCTACCTCTTCATCAGGGTTAGTACTTGACTAAAAAAATAAAAACGGCAGGTGTCAAATCTTATGAGCCCCTGCCCTCTGGTGGAGGATCTACGTCTTACAGGTAAAAATCTTCCTTTTATTATTATATTTGTTTTTGGTTTTATTATTATTTAAAGAATTACTTGCTTGGAAACTTTTTACTGACTTTAATTTCTTAACACAATGTTTCATTTGAAATTAGAAAGCCAATTTTATCTTTAAATAAAATTAAATTTGAACTAAAGGAAACCTACAATTCATATCCGGTCAATATATTTCAGTTCTCACCATCAATACAAGCTTCTTTGTCCCCTCTGTCGATGAGCAGGTATCTGGGACTCTCTGGGAACCAGGGCAGGGTCATAAGCTGGATGAAGCCAGGAACGGCATTGCTAGAAAGAAGGTACTGCCAACACGGCTCACTCCCCAAAATTTCTCTTCAAACAGATAATCCAGAGTTTTATTATTACTGAACATCCCTCTATTGTTTATCAGCACACTTATTGTTTTAGATGAGCCCATTTTTGGGGTCATTACCTGAGTCCGACCACCTGTCCTAACACAACGCCAAATGCTGTGAAAACAGCCGAGGACAACGAGATGGCTCCTCTTAAGTGCTTCGGTGCACTTTCTCCAAAGTACATTGGCTGCACGTTCATGCTGATTCCTGCACAACAAACAGTGTTTTATCATATATAGGAAGGATTTACACAGTGAGAGGTTAATATGATTTTCTTACATTCCTGGGAAACTTTTACTGACGTACCGGCGTTTATTCCAATGAGCACGCGTGAGATAATGATCATCTCAAACGACTTGGCCGCTCGACTTGTCAGAGCAAAGAGAGCGCCGCTCATAAGAAAAATATTGTTCAGCAGCAGACATTTTTTCCTTGAGGAGGGATATAAAAAGAGTAAAACAGAGTGATTGTGTGGTAAAATATACAGATTTCAAACGACAAATTCATGAGAAGTTACAGGATTATAGTTGTGTATTTATATTCTGAAGGAAAGTGAGTGAGTCGCAGGTTTATAATTCACAGCCTTGATTTGTCATTACCTTCCAAAGCGTATGGTCATAGGTCCTGCAATGAGAGCTCCAGCAAACCCCCCTAATGAGAAGATGGAGACAATGATTGTCCACACCAGCATCACCTGGTAGTCCTCCAACTGGATGTCCCATCGCTGCTGGAAAGTCTCGTTGATAAAAGTCTGAATGAACTGTAAGGACAGAGACGAGGGTCAAACAGTCCAATCAGAGGTTAAAACAGACACTTATTACCTCTTCGCTGGTTTGTGTGCTTATATTTTGACAGAGATTCACATTTAATCACACATCTGATCAACTGTATTGATTTATTCATATTTACTGATCAGTTAGATTATCAGCAAAAAAGACTGAAATTGATAAATTCCAGATAAACATGGAAACCCTTAGAGTTTTGGATGACTGAAGTTCTGCACAGACGTGTTCTAAATAGTTTATTCTAGTTTTTTTATTTGATTGAAGTTGATCTTATTGATCAAATGAGAAACTCCTGAATTAGTTACCCAACCTACCTGGATGCTTTTCAACAAGACGACTAATCACTGACACAATAAACCTAATTCTGCTTTGTACCAAATAACTCAGTGACCCAAATATGAAATCACAGACGCTGCACAGCTGGTTTCACACGCACAGGAACCATTTATTGAATTCTCTACACTATATTAATGAGTATATATGCTGGTATTTTGGACGGTAACTCCATTTATTCATATGAAATAACTTACAACTGTGGGAGCGTTCATTATAGCGAGGTTGTATCCATACTGAAGAGTTCCTCCGACGGCTGCAGAGGCCACCATAAGCACCAGAGTCAAAGAGCTGCTCTGTCAAAATAAAAGCCGCTCAGTTAAAACAAGTACTGACTATATTAAAACAGCTGTTTTATCCTTAATCACACTCAGAATACTGTCTCAAAATACCAAAAATCAAAAATATGAAACAAATCTTACACGCATGGACTGATGAATTAAATAAGTAAATGGTGTATTTTACCTTCTGCGACATGATGAAATGAAGGTAAAAGTGACCTGATGGAGGTGCAGAGATCAGCCCAACTCAGATATCGATCCTCTGCAGCTCCAACACGAGCACGCGCGTCCGGCATGCGTGGGCATGTGGCGGCTTCAAGATTACTTGTGATTGGCTGAAACAACTTGTTTGCGCACAAACAGCCAAACTCTCACACGGCTTCAAACTGGGACGCTTTAAACGCCACAGCAATGATTCACCACAAATTGTTCACAAGAAGTTGAAGTTTGAGAGAAGAACAAGGTTTAACGTCACCTCTTAATTTGTAATCGAACGACAGCTCTGCATGCGCAGAGGCGTGACGCAGCGGACATGCGCAAGCAGGTGGATGCTGTCACGTGGGGTTGATGGGTGAGCAGGTGCGTGAAAGGATAGTTTTGTATTCTTTATCAGTGAATACCTCAGCTGTGCGCCACGTGTACAGATTCAAAAACACGCAACATTTTTAAATAAAAAAATCTCAATAAATACCTGCATTTAACGTTGTTAGATGTAATCCGCACAAAACCTTATTATGAAGCATGTGTTTACGGTGTTGACTGTAGATTTCTGACACACATTCAGAATAATTTTTAAACTTTCTTCGAAAATTTTGCACTTTCAGAGTCTGTTAAGGAACAGATTCTAAAAGTCCAGAATATTTTCAGTGAGTATTTTCAGACAGTTTGTGTGGAAGTTATTCAAATCATCTAGCCTAAATGTAATTACTTAAAATGTCTATAGAATTATTTATTGTACAGTTCATAATAGACTTCGTCTGATAAATAACTACTCGTGTCCAGCAGATGGCACTGGTCTGTTTGCTTTGAGTGCTGTTTTAGACCAGGTTCTGCAACCTTTTCAATTGAAAGCTATTTTCCATCATTCATAATAAATGTAATTTGTAAAAAGTCACAAAATCCCTTTGACCCTTAAAATGAGGATAAAAGTTGCCACTTATAATTAAACCATATGAAGTTCCACCTTTATGTTAAACAAACAAACGTAAACATCAGATTGTTCTTCATGCAGCTGAAAATAAACACCAGCTTCCACTAAGAGGAGTGGAGGCTAATAGTTTACTTTTGGATGGATGGAGTTTGGTCATTTATTATTTAAATGTCCACAAAAGAAGCAGGTTGGATTTTGTTAAAGTAAGTCTGGTCTTTTTATCAGATGCAGTTTGGTTTTGTTTTTATGCAAAGAAAGTGAATGAAAAAACAGCCAAAATCCAAAGAAAAAAACTGAAAGACCCCCAGAAAGTCAGAGCAAATATTTCTGTAAGCCACTGTAAAAGATGTCTGGCTTCAACAAAATAGAAATAACTGAAGATCTTGACACAGTGACAGAGTTTGATGTGACGGGAGGACACGCGGAAAATATAAATAACACCAGCCCTGGCAGTCTGGCCACATCTAATTATGTGTAGATACCAAACAAATAAACAAACAAACAGCATGCCATAATGAGGTCATGGTGACCCCCCCAGTCTCTAATTGGTCCTGTCTGACGGAATTACGCGAGTTTCCTCAATCAGCGCCGTGAGGTGAAACGCTCAGGCATCCGGGAGGGAAACAAGGAACAAAACTTGGCTGTAGTTACTTTTTATCGACTTCCTCGCGTCTTATTCGTGGGATGTGATGTTTGACTGCGTCCCTGGGATGGAATAATTTCCTCTGACTGATGCTGCTCGTCCTGAAGCCTGAAACACTGATGTGGTTTTAACACGCCCGCATTTCAGCCAAGCCGCACCTCAGATCCCGCACTTCAGATCCTCAGTCGGCACGATGGTTTGGATTCTCTGGGATGCTATTTTTCTACTAAGCGGTGGGTTGGTGATTTTGCAGGAAAATTTGAGTTCTTAAATGAATTTACAGGATTATAAAAACACGCAAACGGAGATGATTTTGAGACTCCCTCATTCATTCTCTTTTATTTATAATTTGAATTCACAACGATACTTTGGAGTCATTCATATAATTTACTTTTGGTGTTTTTTTTGTTTTTTTTGTTTTAACCACTTCGTTTTGGCTCAGGATATTAATGAAACCCCTTCATCAGGGATCCGTCCTGCTTCCTTTGGTTGTGTATTTTCAGTATCTGCTTGTGATTGCACGTCTTTACTGCTTCTGATTCATCATTTTGCTTCAGATATCAAAATTCATCATGTCTTTAACAAAATGCCATTTATTTGGTGCTTTTTGGTCTCTGCAGGTTCCCTCTTTACATTTGGAACGGGTCCCAGCAATTCACCGATTACTGAAGCCAACATTTCCTTCGACACACAGACCACAGAAGCTCCCAACACACCCAGCAGCGATTCTTTAACAAACAGTGTTGAAGACTCGTTTACAACTAACATCCCTGCTTATGAAAGTAAGTCAGGTGACAGTTTCAGCAGGAGTTTATTTCTGTTCTTGTCTCATTTCATCTGCTTCTGTCACCAGGTTCTGTTGGTTCATCTGAAGCAGCACCAACAAATACAATGATCATCGATGCAGCAGTTTCTGTTTACGCCACATCTGCAGATGAACCTCATAATTCAACAAACAGCAACAGAAGTTCGTCAACCGAAACACCTGCTGCGACGACCAACAACCGTCCAGTTCAAAGTAAGTTTGACATTCAGTGGTTTTCATATAAAATTAGCTGTTTTTTTTTCTGCTCAACCCCCCCGATCCGCCCTCACAGCAGGAGTTCACGCTGTTTTCTACAGAGCTGCAGTGTATGGACATCGTACAGACAGCGTGGTGACACTCATAATCGATCATTTCTGCATGATTGTGGGCAGCTATTATAATAAAATCAGAGATAATGAGCTGTACATCTTGCTGCTTAGCTAATGCTGATCCTACAGTATTGAATTGTTGTCTGAAAGCACCTTGCTTTTCCCCTGAAGGATATGTGTCAGCGCACTTATGCCAGAATCACATGGAAGGAGATGAGACTCGGTAGGCAGATGCCTGAGGGACAACAGAGTGCTTTCACTGAGTCTGAAAGGAGACAATGCATGTAGGCTGCAATCCAAAGGCCCATTTACCGATGGAATGGAGTGTGTGACGAAGGCTGTAATGCAGCTATCAGTCTGCTTGTTCACCCTCCTCATCCAGAATGCCACAATGTGGCATCTGTTCTGGTGCAACACTGACATTAGCTTGAGTTATTAAGCCCAGGAATTTGTCTGACTGTACATTTCTAAGAAATCTTTGTTTTTGTTGAGATCTAGTTGCGTTTTGTCAAAGTAAAAAGCTAGTGCTTTAGATTCTGCTTTTAGAAACAGTTGTAGCTGCAGGGATGTGCTCTCTCTGATGGAGAGGTTTTGTTTGGCTTCTCACCAGGAGTTTTCTTTTACTCTAATTGTGCCTTCCAGGTAAAGCGAATAATGTGAGCCACCACAACGGGGAGGAACAGGCTTAGCTGCCTATTGTTGGTGGTGTAGGCGTCAGCTTTAGTCTTTAGTACACAGCTCTGTTTCAGGCTTCCAAAAGACTTCTGCTATTTATAGGTTTAGGGTTTTTAACTGTGGTGCATTCTGTATTTTGGAACATGAATTGGAATCTGAAATTCTGAAATTCTATCCATAGATAATTTCTTTTTTCAGTTGAATTTATTCTAGTTTGGAAAACCATTTTTTCCCCGGCATTCTTGAGATAAATCTTGAAAAGGAACTATCGTAATATTGTACCATTTTCAGGAAAGATATGATTTTATTTTGAAAGGACAGCTTTTCTTACTTTAACCTTAGCAATGTGATGTTGCCACACTATTTTGTTTTTTGTCCAGTTGTAAATCTTTTTATTTTAGTTGAAATGATCTGATCAAAATTAGATGCTTAAACTAAAACAAAAACCATCTGTTGTTGGTTTAGTATCATTAAAAAAATGAATAAATAAATAATAAATTCATCTCGCTCTGCAGAAACCAAATGATTTATTCAGATGGATCGATTCAGAGTACCAGAGTTTGTTCCTTATCGGTGTGCAGCACATGACCCGGTTAAAAGCATTATGAGTGACAAGGAAGGAGTTTATCTTTTTAAATGGAGGATAAAAATCGGTTGCTGGGAGGAGGAGTCTCCTTAAATTATAGATGACCAATCAGAGAAAACCTGATTAATCGTTTTATCAACAACTGACGACAAGCTCGGGTTATGAACTGTTAAAAACATTATGAATGATCTTCTGGGTGATACATAACCTTTAATTCATCACATCATTCACTGACTTCAGTTAATAATTTAATGCTGTTTTTGGTTCTTGCCATTAAAACAGATAAATTTACTGGTCCTGCTGTTGAGACGGATATAAGCTGCTTGATCTGTTAGGGTTCACCTGGTTGATTGGTGTGATGTGAAACTCTCATACTTAGTAAATTATTTCATTTATTTATCTAAACATATATCTTTCCCTCACAAACACCACACACTACGGATTTGACTGACTTCCAGTTTAATTTGGTGTAGCTTATATTTAATAAATCACATTGTGTGTCGCCCTTTTGTTGTGGCCTCTTGAGCCAGGTGTTAGCAACTGGGGGCTTGTCCGGGATTTGGACTTCTCTCACCTGAAGTAAGGATCATACCTCTAGACCTGGTTCAAGTACACACAACCAAAAAGGAGACACACTGAGCCAGGGGCGGGGCTTCGGGGGGGGGTACGCCCCCAGCCTGGACATCAAAGGGGCCCGGCTTAGAGGTATGACATGAGAGAAGGGCCTCTTCCACATCCGGAAAAACCTGGTGACGACAGGCGAGAACGCGGGCCCTGTTATAATTCACACTCAGCGGAGGATAGAGTTTGGGTTCCGATTACAGAACCGCGCTAAATACCGATTCATGCAGGGTTTATATGCGTTGCCCAGTCAGGTTTGATTCATGGTTGCTACAAGCTTTACAAGAAAGACTGACTTTAGTGATGTAGCAGGTGTAAAATATTGAATAAAACGTCACTGGCTTTATTTTCACTCTCACATTGAGCTTCATGACGCGCAAATTTCTAAGTTAATCACCAATATTGCATCCAAGTGCATTGTGGGTAAAACTCGTCATCTAAGGGCCCGGTCATTTGCTCCGCCCCCCCGCCCGGCTCTAATTTGTTCCGCTAATGCACTGAGCACCAGCTGATGTGCCCTTTAAAATAGTTGTTCAAACTGCTCAGAGTGCTGATTCATAAATGATGCTGACCCATATGGGTTGAAAGGGTCAATGTGTTTTTTAACTCACTTGTATGTGTTGGCCAGTGTGTTGTGTGGAAAAAGATCCAGAACATTTGAAAATTTTAACAGCCGCAACAAAAAAAAATAAGATTATAAAAATTAGTTTCAAATGTTACATTATGGAACGTTTAAAATAAAACATGATGTGTCATCCTCACAGAGTTTGTGGTGGCGGCTGTTCGATCTCACTTCGATGACTGTCCAGACTCCCACCAACACTTCTGCTTCCATGGAACGTGTCGCTTCCTGATACTAGAGGAGACCCCCGCATGTGTGTAAGTCAGTGAAGAAGATCGGAACTTCTTTTAATAACAAGACGATGTTGGAAAGTTGAATAATTTCACACGGAGAAACGTGGCTCACTGCTTGGTGCTTGGGCTCATTTCAGTTTGTCTTCATTTGAAATATTTTTTGGAGAATCTGCAGTTAAGAGGTTTTCTTTCCTGCAGGTGTCATCCAGGTTTTGTCGGGTTAAGGTGTGAGCACGCAGACCTGCTCGCGGTCGTAGCGACCAATCACAGACAGCAGGCCGTTGCTACAGTGCTGGTGCTGTGTGTGATTAGCTGTGTTCTGATCATGGTGTTGTGCTCATTCTTACAGTAAGTAAATACATTTTGGACCAACATCAAATAGCTGATCAGCTGCAGTGTTTAGGATAATAAACACTCTGTCTTTCTGTTTCTTCTTCAGTTGCTGGTGGAGGCAGGACTGTCGGAGACGAAGGCGGGCACATCTGTATGCGACAGAAAAACATGGAGCGTCCTGCTATCCACCCGAGAGTGGTAGGTGACTGTTTTCATATTTTCTTAAAAAACTCAAGTTCAATTTTGGATTGGTTTCATTGTCTGTGGATCTCAGTCAGACACAGTTAAGATTACGTGAACAGAATTTGTTGATGTTAGATAGAAAACTGAACTGATTCCTTTGCATGTCAGTCACCCTGATGGATTTAACTTTTTCTAATGTCTGAGCGTCAGACTGAGGCCACTCACTGCAGATTATTACAGATCGATTTTAACTGATGAAGCTTCTCAGATTGGGAAACAAAACTTCTCCAAAAACCAAAAAAAAGTCGAGTCTTTTTAAACCTTCGAGGATCTTTGTGACCTGGATGACTGAGAACTTCACCAGCAGTTACCATCAGACACTATTTAGGGAAGATTATATGGAAATTCTCATCTTTACAGCTTAGTCAAAGTGGCAAAACACTCCTTTTTATTTCTCCCAGATGACTTTTTTGTTGTTAAATGAAGCTGTTTTGAAGTCAGTGATGTCCAACAGGTAACTAAAACCAACGGTTCCTTTTTTAATTCAACAATTCAATCCTCTTTTTTTTCTTGTTTAAATATATCAAAAAGTGATTTATTTTGTGTAAATCCAATTAAACACACTTTACTAGTTTCTCCTTCCAATTCAATGAATAAGTGTCCAAACTTTTGACTGGTTTTGTATGTGTTGTGTATTTATTTTGCCCCAAAACGATTTCACTGATGCGAACACATCTGTATCCGTGGTATTTAATGTTGGACATGTTGAATGTGGACAGGTTTGACCTGAACTTCTAATGAGAAATGTTATCTGATTAAACTTTCAGTGGTTTGACAAGACGTGTGGCTTGAAGCCGAGACGTTTCCATCAATGTGTTTTTCATCTTTGTGGCCGACGATGGAACAAACTGGCCAGAGACAAAGTGTTTTCGTCTTCAGTGTGACTGAACTCGGGAGATGAGATGTTTGTTGTATTCTTTCTTCCCATCAGACTGGAACTTTTGGACTTCAAACTATGGAAGCGTGTACGTTGCTCTTTGTTTCTGTTGAAATCCACTCAGAAGTCTGCAAACAAAGATGCTGATAAATCCTGCATGAGTGGAACGCTGCGTCTCCTCGTCACCGTTTGACTCGAGGAAGGCCGTTAATCCCTCGAGGATGCTTAATAGCCTGGATTTTTTCTTTTCTGACTGCATGACAAAAATTAATTTGCATATTTCAGAAGACCACAATTCCTATTTTTGTCTTTTATTATCTGTGCACGATTTCTTTCTCAGAACCCTGCAGCACAAAGGACTCTTTTATTAACCAACGGTGGGGGAAACTGATGCTTTAAAAGTGTTTTAGTGTCTGTTTTTTTAAAACGAGGAGCTCACGTCACCTGATGGAAGTAGGAATTGTTTAACTGGTCTGACTGTGTGACATTTTCTTGACTTTCTAAACTAAAACTCAGAACTGCTCTGTTATCTGGAGAAAAGTCTTGATCGGACCAGTTCTGTGACTGAACTTTGGAGTATCTCCCAGTTGATTAATTTTTTTTTTTTATTCCTGAGCTGTACTTGAATGTGATTTTTGAATCGGAGGTGTGTTTTTTTAATTGCGAGCTGTAGCCGTATCAACTCGTGCACATCCAGGGCGGCGACTTTTTCTTATGCTACTTTTTCATAGCGCACTTTTTCTGCAAGCTTGCTTGCCGTTTAAATATATTTATTAAAAAATGGACTTGCTGCACAATGTTGTCACTTAAAAAGCGAATGCATCATATGGAGATGCCAAATATTATAATCTACTCCGTATGGGTGATCACTGAGGGGGAAGGAGGTGCACGGTTGGTACACGCCCACCTGAGGATGCATGCACTTAAACCACAGCAAGACATTTAAAAAGATAGAGAAGCCTCTGGTTGCTTAAATTATCTGAGGTGCAGGAATTTAAAATGATTGCAAGCTGACATCGACTTATTGTCTGAATGTGTTCTTTGTGATTTGAAATAAAGTGAACCTGATGAATGTGACGGTGTTTGTGTGCCAAAAAACGTTAAAGAGATTGAAATACTTCTTTCTGTTTACAGGATCTGATATTTTCAGATGTTTTTTAGAGTTTAAAACTCTTCAATCTACATGAAGTATTGTTAGAAACATCGGAATAAACCTTTATGTTCTTTGTTGTCAAATCTGGAAAGATTCAGTTCTTTGTTTGCTTTCCAATGAAAGATTAAAAATGCAAGTGTTGATCTGTGTTTTTTTTATTTTTTTATTTCATAAGTCGCTGCTCCTCCTTCCTGCTTTAACTCGTCTTGCGACCCTCTTTTCACTTCTGAAGCTTCTTCTTATTTTTCTGAGGCTCTGATCTTCTCCCTCCTGCACTGAAAATTTTAACAGGCAGAAATGTCAACATGAAACCCTGAACCTCAGGCACATTACAACAAAGAGCTGAGCTCCTTAGTGCTTTCATAGCTGATAGTTTTTTGTTTTTTGGCACGAGATTGTGTCACACTGTATCCTGCCTGTTTTGTTTGGATTATAAGTCACTTCTAAAAACCAGCTGGTCTCTTTTGTCTGTCAGAAATCTTTGTTTAACAATCCCATTATGTTAGCAATTGGATTTCTGTAGAGTCCTCTGGAGCCGACTGGCTGAGCTACTAAACCAGCTTTGAATTAAGCAGCTCTTCTAGTTGCATTTCTAAAGATAAACAGTGTGACAGATAACTCTCACTAACATGAGACAAAAGGGAAATTAGAGGGTTTTTTTTTATTGTGTACTTTTTTTAACTGGCGTCTAATAAATGTGAACAAAGTTGTAGTTTTCTCTTTTAAATCCTGCTGAAATTGTTCAGCTTTTATTTAGATGAGCGCCGCGTCTGATGGCAAACAACATCCCGGGTATCAGCTCCTGAGCAGATGGTTAAAAATAAGCTCATTAGGTTTAAGCTATCCGGATCTAATGTTACCACTTAGTGCTGAAAGAAATCATTAGGAGAGATCGAAGCAGAGTAGCTTTGTTTTAAAGTTCATCCTGTGATCGAAACCAACAGGGCGCTGAGACGAGTAGCCCTGAAGATGGAAGGGGGGTTGATGGAATCTGGAAACACAAATTTTAGATATTTGCTGCTAAATTCTAACGTTTATTTACCTGATGTTGGTCTATAAGAATAAATATTAACCAGAACTTCAACAAATGTGTAAAAACAATACTCATATTTATACTTACGTTCCTATAAAACACTTAGTTATAAATACAAAAATCTCCAGCACAAACACCAAATTACTGCAGGTTTTTATTAGTGTTTAAAAAAACTGCACAAAACAATGAGCTAATTTTGTAGCATAATTTATTTTGAATGGGAATAAACAGGATTTCAGGTTTCATACATTTATGTTGAGGATTTTTAGGACTAATCTGCAACAAATGGTTCAAAACCTTAAGACTTTTAAACTTTTATATTAAAATCTGAGTAAAAGTAAAAAGAAAAGTGAGACGTTGCTCAAGATGTTCATGATCCAGTTTATAAAACTCTTCTGTTCCTCAGGTTTCCGTGTGACTCGATGTCACAGAGATCAACATGAGCAAATGAATGAAGTTCCTAAAATCCTGAAACAGAGTTTTTAAAAATCTACATTTTACAAATGTGTCACAAATATTTTTCAAGTTTTATACAGTTTAAGCTGCAGACAAGCACCGTGCTAAATAAAACTTCTTTTAATAAATAAAATAAAACTTTTATTATCCTCCTGAGTTTATATGGAAGGTTGCGTCACTAACGCCGCCTCTCGCCATGTGACCGTCGGACACAGAAACCAACTGCCTGCAACCCTGAACAGGATCAAGCAGCTCATGTGCTAAAGGGGGAGGGGTCAAATACAGTGAAATAATGTTCCTGATGAGATCAACGAAGTGTCTTCTTACTATCCTGGTAAAATAAACTCTTTTTATATATCAGTCCATAAGCAGCTGAAGCCGTGATGGCAGCTCATCCAAAGACACGAGCCGATGCTCCTGTGGAACATCACTCTCTTTGTGTTTGTCGTGTCGATCTAAGAGGAACCCGTGGATGCCCACAGACCGAGAGGCGAGGTAATCATTCACATAGTGGTCTCCGACGTGAGCCACACGGTCAGCTGGTGTTCCACATTTATGCAGCGCCTGGAGAAAGATGGCCGGGCTGGGTTTTGCTGCACCGGCCTCCTCTGATGAGACTAAAAAGCTGAAGTATGACAGCAGCCCACAGCTACGCAAAATGGCTTTGAGGCGGCTGTCAAAGTTGGAGACGGCGCCCAGCTTTAGTCCAAGAGAGGAGCAGCTCTCCAGGGTCCGCTTTGAGTCCAAATATATCTGAAACAAAAGAACGATCCACATCGTTATCGAACAGAAGACGTCTTATTCTAATACTGTTGTGTGTATAATGAAGTGTTTACTCTGTGAATAAACTGTCAAATGTTGCTCACATCCCAGTTCTCTGCAGTAGAGAAGTTCTGATAAACATTGTTTGCCACAGTATTTATCAGAACTGGATCCTGGACCCTGCATTGAGACAGAGTCTCTTTTACTACTTTTATCCACCAAGCTTGTCCAGTCAGACCTTGAGAGACGCCATAGAGCGGATATCTGCTGTTATAACGCTGGTAAACCTGCCGGAAAGCAGCATCAACTTCTGCCGGATTCAGGCTCAGGCCCAGTTTTCCAGCCTCCTTGGAATACTGTTCCCCCACAGACCCACGAACCTTCAGCAGGGTATCTTGAACATCCCACAGCACCCAGCGTAAAGGAGCTCGAGATGGCATTACAGCTGCTGCAGAAGCATGACAACACAAACAGACAAATTAACAACATTTAATAACCCACTTAAACAAGTCAAAGAAAAAAAATTAAACTGGTATTTAGTGGTTTAATTTACTGCAGCAATTAAATATAAAATATGACATCAGAACAAAACAGGTATGATTCATCTATATCGAACCACATGACGTCACAGAAAAGTATACGATTGTTTGAAATAAATATGTATATAATTAAAAGGATTTAACAATGTTAACAAATTATTATTTTAAACTCTTTAAAAAATCAACAACTAGTTCTGATCCGATATGCTATTTTAAAAATGGGAGAAATTTCTGGTTTACGGTAAGAACTTAAATTTGGATTTTGTGAGGAAGTTCTGCGCATGTTCCTCAGATACAAGCAGGTCGTTCGTGTCTGTGGCGTGAAATGCGCCCAAATTTTACCTGTTTGTTACTAAAATACCAAACAACAGCAACAACGTGTTACTACTGTTACAACGTGTTACAACGTGTCCTACTAGATCTGGCCGTAAACCAAAGCGCCCGCCAATGCTTTTTTCGACAGTAGACGTCCTACTGTGAAGATAAATTGTTATTAATATCACATAACGACAAGGTTACCCAAAGTTTGTTTCCTTTTCTCTTCTTCGTCGTCTTGTTTTTGTCACCCTCTCTACAGGAACTTTGGGCTTTTGTTGCCACCTGTTGGCCAAATAATATTGTGTCGATCACTTTTGATGGAAATAAAATATCTATCTTTCCACCCAGCAACAATTCAAGATATACAAACATTTCGCTATCAGGTTAAAAAATGTACATAACAAACATTAATGCTCTCTAAAGATAGTTTTTAAAATCGACACTGCTTTTTTATACTTCCAATCCAGCAGGTGGCAGTAAACAACCACAAAACTAACACAAACACAACAAGTGCGCATGCGCAAATGTTCACGTGTAGCAACCGCTGTAACTGGAGCGTCAACAGAACAAATATCAAATATTTTGGCTCTTATTTTCACAAAATGAGAACGGTTTGTTGATAAAACAATGTCAACTCCAGCTATTCGGATGTTTCGGAGAATTGAGGGCTTGTTTTGCGTTTACAAACCCTCCGGTGTTCACTGGAAAGTTGTGCGTGACACAATCGAGACTAATCTGCTTAAAGGTGAGATGACATGTTTCTACTAGCTGTATTCTTGTGATCAGACATCTAAACATGTAATATTGTTGCTGATGTCAGTAGTAATTAGTATAATTAGTTAAAACAATCTGAGATACCTGTGAACGTGTCATGCAGGTGTAAACGCCACACCTTGTCAGCCAGTTCCTCATGAAGTTCGTTTTTTGGTGAGTTGTAATGATGATAGTGAAGCAGTTAAAGGACTCACGGTGTCTGCAGCCTCGGTGCCAGTTCTCTGCAAACACCCGCTTGGTAGGTAAAAACACCTGAACCCTCTGCTTATCGATTTATAACATTATCAGTTACCATGACATAAAACAAAATGATAAATTATCTGTGTTTTAGTGACTGGACCTGAATTCCAGCACATTAAGGTTGGAGTGGGTCATCGCCTGGATGCTCCGTCCTCTGGTGTTCTAGGTACAAATACATTTTTTAAAATAGTAAATAAATAATGGATACACATTTTGTTGAATCAGAAAGTCTCACGAGTTTTTCTCATTTCGGATCTTCAGTTTTTGCTGTTGGGAATGGAAACAAGGCCCTGAATGATCTCTACAAGACAAGAGTCACACGCGTAACGTCTCATTTCTGCTGGTTTTATATCAAACGTAGAATAAATCAGATAAGATGTTGCGTTAACATGTTGATTGCTGTGTGTTTTTGTTTCAGGATTATACATTGGAGTGTGAATTTGGGTTGGCAACGCATGATTTCTCTCACATGGGTCGAGTCGTGGAAAGGTCCACTTATGGTATGTAACATTTTGGCAGTTTCTTTTGTCTCTGATTGGATTGAGACCTAAAACATGATCCTTTTCACCAGGTCACATTACAGAAGATAAACTGGAGAGAGTAACTGCAATGCTGGAGGGAGCCAATCAGAAGGCCTTAAGAATGTATGTTAACTAATTTTTCATCATTAATAACAATCAGAAAAGTCTTTAATTGATAATTATCTCATATTTGTGCATTATTTAATTATGAAGTATAAAATATTGACAATAATAACTAGTAGTACTGATCCTGTTGAAGATGTAGAGCTCTTAGAAATGATCAGATATGATACATCTTATAAGACATCATGTTTTTCTCAGTCTAGAGTAATATATGTTTAGATTTGTGTGGTAAACCTGATTAGTTTTGTGGGTTTTTATGTTTCCAGATATTCTAACGTGGACATGAGCTCACAGGAAGCGTATGAGATGGCTGTCAAAGGTTTACTGGGTCCAGATGGGAAATCAGCTCCTATTTTAACAGGCTTGCGCTGTGTCCACTTCCAGCCCCCCAGATTCACTTTAGGTAAACACATGAGAACTGGGAATGTCCAATTTAAGATCTCATAAAATCATTTTGCATGTCTTCTGCTTCCACAGAGGTGCAGTGCCTCAATGAAAATCAGAAATACTTGCGTAAAGTCGTGCACGAGATAGGACTTGAACTGCGCAGCACGGCAGTGTGCAGCGGAGTGAGACGGACCAGAGACGGACTGTTCACCCTGCAGGACGCGCTCACTCATCACCACTGGACCGCCACAGACATCATGAAGGCCATCCAGAAATACCACTCATCGAAGAAAAACAGAAACAAACGCCGGTTAACGATCGAAAAACAAACATCAGATGAAAAACTGACAGCCACCCAACAAAACGAAGCAAAAGAAGAAGAAACATCGGTGGGCGGAGTTTAATGAACCCGTTGCTGAGAAATTCAGCTAAAAAATTGAATGAATCATCTGATTTGTGCTCCAAACAGAGACGCCGTATAATTCCTACCCAGAGTTTGTTTATTGCTCCTGTTTTATAAACACAAATACCCAGGTGCACATGATGAATGTTACTTTTATTTGACTGAAATTTGTTTTTTGGGACTTTTGGATCTCATATGGTGAGACAATGAATCCACCCTGTGATAAATCTTCTCATGACGTGACAGCTTAGTTTTATTTTGAAGGACATCATCTGTGGTAAAGGACAGAAATAGTGAAGCCCATTATAAATTAAAATTTATTCTTAAATCTTTTACTTTTTTTTTTTTCTCTTGAGCAAATTTTGGAAGAAACCTATTAATTTATCAGTAGCTTAAAGCTCATTCCATGAATTCTGCATGAAGTCATTTCCAGGTTTCTGATGAGATTTTCGGAGATCATGATGAACTTTCACTGGCAGCTAAAAGTTGGTGTTCTCGTTTAATGACAGATCTGCTGTAATTATCCGTGACCTCAGTGGACGCACGCGGATCTCGCCTCTGCGTCTTCAGCGAGAAGTTCCGAGGTTATTGGTGTGGCGCCATTGTTGTCATTCTCTTCATACCGTTGGAGGACTTGTTGTCCCTCTGGGAACACTCCTCTCTTTGTCAGTCTGGGAAACGCAACTCGTCTCAGGACACATATTAAGAACACAAGATAAACAAATTGTTCTTTTGGAGTTTTACCGAGAGCGAGACGAGACACTTGACAGTTTTATTCTGAATTATTACACAGTAATATAATTAAAAAAACAGAAAAGGTCTGTCTACATATTAACTATGACTGTGTCCAATTAAAGGGGCATGACATGTATTAATGTGTTTTCTCAGAGCCGACAGCTGTGTCAGATATAATTTATTTAAAAACAAAAGGATAATAATAGTAAGTTTTCACTGACTCGTATTAACCCGAACACACTTATTTACACTTCTTGTCCGTGTATAGATGTTAAAGAATCAAAGCCACAGAAAAAAGTTTCACTTTGTGAAAAACGTATTACTTTTAATCTGAAACTTAACAGAAGGAGCTCAAGTTCTTAACAACCATAAGAAATCAGATTTATTATTGCTGCTTGGAACAGGAGTATTTGTGAAAGGAAGAAAACATCGTAAACACGGACTTCAAAACCGAATAAACAGAATTTTATGTTCCACAAGAAAAAAAAACCCACAAAAATTCCAAATAACATAAATGTCCCAACTAGTATGAGATCAGATGTACAAATCAGCACTTTTAAACTTTTAATTTCTTGACTTTTGTTTTCAGTAAAATACAAATATTATAAAAGAAGTAGCTTACTCATTGTTTAAACTAATAAAAAGGATATTTGAATGTAGTTAATTTATTTACAGTTTATTGTATTTGCAGGATGTTTTCTTGTCTTGTTTTCAGCAACACTTGGACTGTTTTTTTGGCGCTGGCTGTTTTTGTAACACTGTGGCTTCCTCTCTTAAGTCTTCTCTTTGACTCAGCATCCTGTCAACAACAAGGCAGAAAACACAATCAGCTGATGTCATGACGACGCTCGTTACTGCACCATCTGATCGTTACTACCTGGCCACAGTTTCTAAAGCTTCGATCACATTGTCGCCTGTGGCGGCGCTGCACTCCATAAATCCAAAGTTGTATTCCTGTGGCGTGAAAAAGATGCTGTCAGTAGTTTTACTGAATAAATGAAGCTTCACCAGCCAAGATATGAGTCACTGAAGAGGTTCAAACCTTAGCCAGAATGTCCCCCTGCTCAGCTTTAACTCGTCGCTCTGCGTGATCGTTCTTGTTCCCAAGAAGTAAAACAGTCACGTCTTCTGCTGCAGCTTCCTGCAACACAGAGGATTTTATTATAATCTAACTTATAAACATGTCACTCAGTCAGGTTTCATCTCTTTTAACAGTAAATAAATATTTCTATGAAGAACTGACAGATTGTTTAAATCATATATTTATATAATTAATCTAAGAATGAAATTCTGCAGCATTCAGAGTCGGTGAGACCGCAGGGGACCAGATCTTTACACACACACACAGACCTAAAAAACATACTTGGAGGGAAGTGAGTGTAAAACTCTGAGGGATGCAAATAAAAGAAACTGAAGGAAAAGTGAAGGTGTTAAAGAGAGGAGGCAACTTTTCAGTGTTTTATTTATGTACATAAAGTAACTGTAACTTGAGGTTTATTTGTCTGTCAGGGGTCAGATCTCAAAACTCAAGCATGTCCACAAGTTCTTCTGCTGTTTTTGGTTGTTCAATGATAACATTTGATAAGATTAAGTTCAGAATACAACAACAAAAACAAAAAAAATCAATCAAGCTAAAATTTGGTTTGAGACAAAATTTTCTGCTTTGAAACTCAAGCTGAATTAATTAGGACCACAGAAGAAGAGTGGACAACTTTCTGGGACTTAAGTCATTTTTATCTTTTGTACAAATTTGACACGTTTTTGTTTAGTTCAAACTGACATTGTGAATGCAGAACTCTAATGTGTAATTTTACAGTATATTTAAAAAATGTAGATCATATTTTGTTGGTTTTTTAATATAATGAACATAAGAATTTAGTTACAAGTTTCTAAATAAACTGTTAAATTTAACATATATTAGGACTAACCCTCTCTTTATTTAGTTATTTAACTCAGTTAAAGAAAAATAAATACTATATTATTCCTACATGAGGAAATTACTGAACTTCTGCTATTAATAAATACACACTCCAAAACATGGTGCTTTTAAAATATCTTAAATAACTGCAGCATTTGTGTAAATACAGGAAATAAACAACATCAGGAGCATTAATCAATCATCAACTGATCAATGCATCTTACCTGAATAGAATTTGCCCAGTAGCTGACTGCAGAGAAACTCTGACAGGAAGTGATGTCATACATCAGGAGGAACGCTTGGGCTTTGTGGAAAATTTGTCGGGTGATGCTGTGAAACCTTCAGGGATCATTCAGAATGTTGTCAGAGACGTTTGAAATCAGGAAAATAAGACATAATGTTCTGCAGTCGGCTTCCATCAAAACAAATCCAGATCAGAAGGCAGTTTGTTGTACCAATAAACTGGATTGACACATGATTAATTGTACAGCTTAGAGTTGGCAGCAGAGATCTGTTAGACCAGTTCTAGAACAGACCGCAGTTTCACCTGAAGGAGACGCAATACTTAAACACACCTTGTAAATCCCACTGATGTTTGTATATTTATAGCTGTCATCACATAAAGGGATGAAGGATAGTTCAGGACAACTGGATCATAACAGTGTACATTTGATGGGGATGTTTTCTCGTGCCTGACCTTCTCTCTCACCCTGCGACATCAGTACACCTTCATCTACTCCTGATAATTAGTTTGTTCAACAATTTATTTTTAGAAACAAAAAAGTAATGTTCACACAGGTTGTGACCCTAGAAAAAGAATCAGCCAGTTTCATCAAAACTAATTACTGCAAAATGCTTCGATGTGTCATTATTTCATGTAAAACTCACCTTTCTTGACCTGCTGTATCCCATAACTGTAACACCACCCGTTTTCCATCAACTACCACGGTCCACAAGCAAGAATCAAGACCTGTAAATCAAAGTAAACTGATATAACTCTGAATATTTACACACATTCATATGGAACAAGCTTGTGTTGCAGGATCTTACCAACAGATGCAGGTATATCTAGAGAAAACTTCCCACTCTGAGCTCTTTTCATGAAGGAGGTTTTTCCCACGCAGCTATCTCCAATCATCACTACATTGTAACTGTTTGTTCTATCTGTTCCACGGAGATTACCTGCTGTCAGAACAAACACAATTTACATTTCTAATTGTATTTCTCTGACATTAAGGCGTTCTGCTGATTGAAGTATTATTAGGTGTTTTACCTAAAGACAGCTGCCTGTCCTTCTCTGGACTCAAGTGCAGTTCCTCATGACTCAGTTTGTCGGGGATCTTCTCACTGTGAGACACATAAACACTTCTCATATATTAAGTGTGGACAGTGTTTTCATGTACATCATGTTTGAGGGTGTCCATAAATACATGTAGCACCAGAACACCCTGAGCTAGAGGTCAGTTATCTATTTTGTCATCAGATCTGTATCCATGTTTGACTCGTGGGTGAGGAGATGAACTGAACCTCGCCTGGGTGTGAGTTGAATCAGTTGGCTGGGAACCATGCCAGCCAGATGTGACACACTTTAGTTAGGATGTGCTGGTAACGTTTGGCAGAGGACCTAGTCCATATGATGTTCTACTGCCCCCTCTAACAGAGACAAGGGAGGCAGGGCTCATGTTGCTGATGCAGCTGCACAGAGTTGTGGCTGTAAGATGGTGGGAGCTTGCTGTGGTGGTATTTCCTGAACCTGGCGGTGGGCTACTGAGGTGAAGAGAGCAGTCAACCTTCTGAAGGACTCTGGAAGCAGCTGACAGGAATCTGCAGGCCAAACAGATTGTAGCTCGGGTGGTTGCAGAGGCAAAAACTCAGGTGTGGGAGGAGTTTGGTGAGGTGTGTAAGGTGTAGGAAGTGATGCTTCACCAACTCTGGGGACGGGATGACCTCAGCTGAGAATTTGGTGGAAGGAATACTTTGAAGTACTCCTCAACCCAACTAGTAGACCTTTATGAGGTCCTGGAGAGAAGAGTCTGATAGATAGATGAACTTATGATTTAGGAGGAACTGGTCATGGAACTCTTGTGAGGATATTTGTTGCAGAAATGTACCACTGGTAGGAAATCTCCTGGTTAAGGTCAAAGTTAAATGTTCATTGTTGCATTCAGTATATCTACAGTGCCACGTGTCACTTTCAATTTTTTTAACTAAAGTTGTATTTTTTCTGAAAAATGACAACTTTCATTTCAATATTTTTACGATTAGTTTTGGTTTCTATGCTGCTGTCAGTTCCTCGAGCAGGTACTTCAGTACTTCGTTGTATAAACTCAGTTCTGTATTTGTCCAACAGCCTCTTGATGCTGTTGTACGTCTTTAATTCCAAACTCACCTCACAGGCTTTGAGAGCTCTTTAGTCTCTGAGATTCTGGTGTTGGATGGTTCTTTTTCACCGTTTTCTGCAACCTGAAATGACAAAAATGTGATATTTTTAAACAACTACCCAAATTCTCGATCTGACAGCAAAGGATTTCAACACTTTTTACTCATTTCAGTTTTTGATAAAAGTAATTTTGTTTTCTTTATGTGTATTAATATCTGATATCATCTGAAGCCTGTGCATGTCAGGGCTCTGTGGAAAGCAGATACACAGTCCTGTTCTCTTTTCTGCTGTGAGAAATGTGCAGTTTTGACCACATGTTCCCTCTTTTAGATCACTGCGTCACTAGTGTCTTAGAACAAACATGAGACCAAACAGCACATGTTTTATGCAGATAGGGAGTAGCTTTTACCAAAAACCTACTGTGTAACAGAACCATCTGCCCAAAAAGAACTGTTTAATTGAGGCTAAAATATTTATTTAATTCTTTTTTCTAAATGCCGATGAGTGAAAACAACTTAAAAGCTTTTCTTCAGTCAAAAAAATGTTTCATTTCAAAGAGCTTTGTTGTGCTGAAACAAGTGACGTGTTACTGGTTTTAAATTTAAGAAATGACAATACAAAAGAAATTCTGTTCTCATTCTGTACAATGCAATGTCCAGATGTCTGATGGGAAATGTAACAGATTTACATCATCTTCTCTGCAGGAATTAAAGAAAATAAAGCTCATTCTGATACAAGGCTGAAGTGAGTGCTTTTAGTATTTTACTGCACTTATTAGCAGGAATGTGATTTTAATGTGTGAATGAACTGAGTGTAGAAGAACAGAAGCTGTGATGATGGAAAGTTTAGATTCTGGTTCTTACCTTGGTTATTTTATCCAGATCTGGTGATTTTTCAGCTTCACCTCCTGCAGCATCTTCATTTTGTGCATCTGTCACTCCACCTTCACTTTCATTGTGGTCGTTTTTTCTTTGCTGCAAGTGCGACTTGCGGTTAGATCCAAATTTTTTCTTCCTCCCTCTGGTTGCTGATTCTGAGACGGAGTCATTTTTGGGAGAGGTGGATGGAGGAACATCTGTACTCTGTTGATTCTCTGTTTCTACCACTCGGCTCTGAGAAACTGGACCTTCTTCTGCCTGAGTTTCTAATAAAGCTTCACCTGTACGACTGATTTTCTCTGTTTCAAGCATGTTTTCTTTTGTTTGGTCAGAGTCAGTGTCTTTGTTTTCTGCACGGAGTTGCAGTTCTCTGATTTCTGGATCACTCTCACGTTTTACATTTGCACTGGTTATTTCTGTTGTTTCAATCGCCACGTTTTCTTCTGGATGTAAGTTTTCTCTTTTTGTTTGTGATCCAAGATTCATTTTCAAATCAGGACTTGCACTAGTTATCTCCACAGTTGGATTTTGTTCAGTAATATCTTGGGCTTGTTTACACTCGTCGTAATCAGGAGTTTTGGCTTCATCCATTTCTTGTTGCTGCAAAGTATCATGCAACAGCTGGACATTTTCATTTTGCACCACCTTTAGAGTCCTGCGAGAAGATCCAAACTTTTTCTTTCTCTGTTTGGACTTTTCTTGCAAACTTTCACTGGAATCTGAATGAGTTTTTTCTTCTTTTTCGTCCATAGTTGTAGATAATCTGTTTTTAGAAGAAACATCCGTAGCTGGTTCCTCAGAAGCAGAGATGGACTCAGATGAAGTATTTGCTTTCTGGTCGTCATGGATACATTTTCCTCCAGCTTTGTCCAGCTCGTGACCTTGTTCATCCATTGAGTTTCCAGCCTCTTTCGTTGTTTTTGTTACTTTGTTTGTCTGTTGCAGCTGAAGTTCCTGTTCCAGTGTCCAAGATTCTCTGGTCTGATGTTGAATGTCTTCGGTTTGATGAGCCACACTCACTCTGTCTGCTTTGAGGCTGATAATACAATCATGATATAAGGTATTCTGCATATCTGAGTCATCATTCCAAACAAAGGCCTGTGGTGATTGCATCAAACCCTTTTTGTTTGAGTCATCTTCCATCAGCGGACTTAAATTGTCAGACTTATTTATACCAGTTATGTGTTTCTCTTTGGCGTCTTCACTGGATTTAATAAAATCTTCTTTGTCTGCGATTGGATTAATGTCTGATGTTGAAACTGTTCTGCTGCTCAGATCGTTTTGTGGATCTTCCAGCAGCTTCTCATCTTCAGTTGAGCCAATTGTTTCTAATTTCTCAACAGATTTGAAGCCTTGTAATTCTTCTTGCCTTGTTTTTATTGCATGTGTGTGTGTTGCTACATCATTCTCTGTGTTTCCTACATCGCTCTCTTGATGTTCCTGGTTTGCTTCAGTAAACTTGACATGTTGTCTTCCTTTATGTCGTCGGCTTGACCCAAGTTTCCTTCTGCTCCCTGTTGTTTGGAAATCTGAGGGGGTTTCATCCATGTTGCTTTGATGACTGTCCTTAGGATGGAAGTCTAAAGCAGCATTTGCAAGTGAATTTGGTGTTTGCACAGTATATGTGTCCAGAGTGAATGAGGGGAAATTAAATTGATGTGTGTCTTGTGCTTGTTCTGCATTAATCTGATCTTTATTCACTATATCCTCTGAAAGATGAGTTCTTGCTGTTGTGGATATGTTGGTGCTATTATCTTGTTCCCCATTTGCTGATAAATTCTCTTGTGGCGATGATTGTGCTTCTTGCACAACAACTCTTTCAACTTTGGTGTGGTCTTTGTTGCTACTTTTTTCAGATGTGATAAAAGAGTCCGCGCCACTTGACAAATGCCTCAACATTTCCATGTCATCGTCCCTTTCCTTGTTTTCTGTTGAGTCAAACAAATGTTTGGACATTATTTTAGTCTTTTCTGCAGCATCATCTCTGTCTTTTTTCATTTCTTCTTCCTCTGTCTGTTCATGCTTTTTTCTAACTGCATTATCTGAATGTTGAGGCTTTTTGTTGCTGTTTTCAAGGTTTGTATCATCTCTAATGCTGCTTAGTTCTGCATGTGTCTCTAGAGTGACCGGACTCACATGGGATTCAGACACCAACAAGTTATCTTGTAAGTTTCTGTCATGACTTGATCGCTCTGTTCTTCCATCTGTTTTCCTTCTATCTGCATCTGTTGTTGAAATTTCACTGGAAAGTTCCTCGATTGAAATCAATGACTTGTTGGTTACCTTTTGATCTGCATTTGAGATTAAATGTACCTCAGTAGTAAAATCAGACGTCCAAACAGGAGTGTGAGTCTGTACATTTTCTTCTTTAGATTGAGAAAAATTACATTTTTCTCCCTCTTCCAGCAAAGTTTCCATCGATTTTTCCAGGCCTGCTGATTCTAACGTTGATTCATCAAATCTGTTACTACTTCCTTTCTCTTCAGTTTCCTGTTTGGGTTTGTCGTGTGTTTCAGTGACAGAATCTTTAAATTTAGGTCTTCCTTTGGTTCTACGGCTCGAGCCCAGTTTTCGTTTGCAGCTGTGGCTTTGCTCATGCTCACTCACAGATTTGTTTGGAGACTGTGAGTCAAAAGAAATACTTTCTGAAGGAAAGGTTGAAAAAGCACGTTTGTTTTCCTCCGTTTCAGAGAAGAGGTCCTCTTTCTCCAAATAAAACATTTGTTCAGTGTTGGATTTTGTGCCATCTACTGATTTTTCTTTGAACTCTTGGAACAAACTTAGAGCAGAATCTGCCTTTTCTAAGTCACTTACTTGTGGTTTATTGGTATCATGTACAGTTTCCTGTTTCAAGTCTGAGATGTTTTCTTCCATAGGATGCTCTTCCTGTTTAGATACAGATTCATCGCTACTTTTCACTGTGACATCAGACATTTTTTCAGAGATAATCTCACATTTTCCTGAGGGATCATTTATTATAGTTTCAGTTGAGTACTCAGTGTGCAAACCTTCTTGCATTTGTATCAAATGAACTTTTACTTCCTGTTCTTCAATCAAAGCTTCACCTGAATAAACATCTCTGGTGTTCTCACTCTGAAGAGTCTCTGATATATTTGTTTGCATGATGTTCACAGATTCTTCAGCCATTTTAACCTCAATAGCTGCTTCTGTTTCATCTTGAGCTTCTGGCAGATTTTCTCTGGGAAGGATTAAATGCTGTAGATCAATTTCTGGATCGTTTGCTGCCAGAGAACTCTGAACCTCAGACAACTGACCAGGCAAAGACATTAAAGTCATGGAGCTGTCTTGTGAAACAGACACATTAGTATGTTTGGTATCTGGAGTCGAGTCTTCCTCCCCTGCTGTCTGTATTTCTAGTAATGTATTCTTTGTTTCAAGGACTTCTTCGCCACTGGTATTTTCAGAAATTTTCTCTTTAGAGTCTTTAACTTGTGGACTGTGATTTTTTCTACGACTTGACCCCAATTTTCTTCTGTGGCCATTGTTGTTGAAGCCTGTGTTTGTGTCCTTATCTACATTCATAGAACGATTGTAAAGTTGGGACTGAAAGGAAATCGTTTCAGACTGAAGAGTTGACACTGAGGATTTAACTCCTTCCTTTTCCTGTGGAAATATTTGTTGAGCATTAGGTTTTATATTATCTTCTGTTTTGCCTTTGAACTCGTGCATCTGACTTCTATCAGATTCAACTTTTTCTTTCTCATCGATTTGTTTTTTATTAGTATCATATAAATTATGATCTTCATGTTTCAGACCTGAAGATTCTGGGATATTTTCTTTAGCTGGACACTCTTTGTATGTGGCTGTAGATTCTTCAGTACTTTCCATTGTAAGTTCAGACACTTCCGCAGGACCGGTCAGATTTCCTAAAATCATTTTTACCATTTCTGTGCTATTGCCAATGAAAGTGTCAGAAGTGTATCCAGATTTCAGGTTTTCCTGCATTTCTGTAGGATAAACCTTCACGTCCTGAGATTCAGTCAGAGTGACCTCTATAGAAGTATCTTTGGTTCTGACTGTGTTAACAGTCTCAGATTTATCCACGTCTTGCTGCGTTTCCTCTCTTTCATGCTGAAGGTTTGTACTTTGAAGAATGAAACTCTGTGGGTCAGGTTGAGAATGTTTAGTTGGCTCAGAACTCTGAAACTCAGAAGGATGACCGTGTTGTAAAGAAACTGAGCTGTCGTATGAAATAGACAGGATTGCATCATGTTCAGTGTCTTGAGTCAATTCCTCCTTCCCTTCTGTCTTTATTTCAAATGATACTTTTGATGTATCAAGACCTTCATCACCCTCAGTATTTTCTGAAACTTCCTCTTTAACATGTTGTCTTCCTTTATTTCTACGACTTGACCCCAGTTTTTTCCTGTTTCCAATAAAGCTCAAGTTAGCATCAGTTTGCTCATCTGTGCTTGTAGGCGTGTCTTTAATTTGAGGATCTGAAGGTGTATTTAATTCTGATGGTTGAGACTGAAGAGACAATCTGTTCACGTCATGTTCAGACAGAACTTCTTCCTGATGAACACTTTGTTCATCACTGTGTGTGAAAACGCCCTCCACAAGTCCTCCATCCTCATTTCTCTGACTGAGGGTGGTTCCTCTTTCTGTTTTGTTGATCCCAGTTTGTTTGGGATCATCATCACCCTCATTTCTCTGGACCACAGCCTCCAAATCTGTTTGTGACTGAAGGGTTGACGAAGCAGATTTGGTCTCCTCCATGTCAGAGAAGACTCCTTTTTCATGATGAGACATTCGATCAGAACTAGAATGTGTTTCATCCTCTATGTTGTCTATGAATTTATGGACCTGACTTCCAGTAAAGTCGACTTCTTCTGTGTTGTTGATTGGAGGTTTGTTTACATCAGGCAAATCATGATCCTCGTGTATCAAGCTGAAGGCCTCTGAGATGTTTTCTTTTGTTGGATATTCTTTCTGTTTGGTCAAACAATCAACAGTATTGTTCTCTGTAAGCTCAGACATTTCATCATGATCAGTCAGGGTTCCAGAAATAACTTCACAACTTTCTGCAGCTTCACTTGTAACAGTTTCAGAGTCATTAAGTTGTGGACTTTCTTGTATTGGTGTTGGACGGCCTTCTGCTTCATGCACTTCCCTCAGTGTATCTCCTGAATGACCGTCTTTGATGTTCTTATTGTCACGAGTGTCAGACTGATTAAGTTCTTGTTGTGTAACATCTGCTGCATCTTCAACTAATGGATCTGAGTCTTTCAACAACAATTCAACTTGATCTGCAAACTTTGACTCTGGAAACTGGACGTCTGCATTAATGTCTGACTTTCTTTCAGCTTGATGATCTACAGTTTCAGGAAGTAAGTTCTGTAAGACACTGTCTGGATAATTTGTTGGCACAAAGCTCTGAGACTCTGAAGAATAACCAGATGAAGGTATGAATGAACCCGAGCTGTCGTCTGAAACGGGCAGAATAATGTGTTCTGTGTTTTGAGTCAGTTCTTCCTGTCCTGATGTCTTCATTTCAAATAATAGTTGTGATGTTTTAAGAGCTTCATCGTCATCCTTGGTATTTTCTAAATCTTCTTTAACATGTTGTCTTCCTTGTTTTTTACGACTTGATGCAAATTTTCTTCTGTTTCCACTGAAACTCAAGTTAACGTCAGTTTGATCATCGATGATCACAGATGTGTCCTCAACGTGAAAGTCTGAAAGATTTAAGTCTGACAGTGGAGACGGAACAGAGAGGCTTTCCTGCATTTCTGTAGGATAAACCTTCACGTCCTGAGATTCAGTCAGAGTCACCTCTATAGAAGTATCTTTGGTTCTGACTGTGTTAACAGTCTCAGATTTATCCACGTCTTGCTGCGTTTCCTCTCTTTCATGCTGAAGGTTTGTACTTTGAAGAATGAAACTCTGTGGGTCAGGTTGAGAATGTTTAGTTGGCTCAGAACTCTGAAACTCAGAAGGATGACATTGTTGTAAAGAAACTGAGCTGTCGTATGAAATAGACAGGATTGCATCATGTTCAGTGTCTTGAGTCAATTCCTCCTTCCCTTCTGTCTTTATTTCAAATGATACTTTTGATGTATCAAGACCTTCATCACCCTCAGTATTTTCTGAAACTTCCTCTTTAACATGTTGTCTTCCTTTATTTCTACGACTTGACCCCAGTTTTTTCCTGTTAGCATCAGTTTGCTCATCTGTGCTCAAAGATTTAGCCTGACCTTTAGAGTCTGAAAGATTTAACTCTGACAGAGACTGAATAGATACATTTTCCCCTTTAGTGAGAACTCCGTCCTGGTGAACATTTTTTTCAGCATATTGTCCAATATCGCCTGTTTCTAGACTTCCCTCCTCATATGTCTGACCGAAAGCCATTTTTTCTCTTTCTCTGTTGTTCATCCACGTGGTTTTGGAATCATCCACATATTTTACATTATTTACTGCTTCCAAACATCCTTCTTTTGCAGACCACAGATTTTGCACATCCTCAGGAGTTGAAACTTTCAGTTTAGCTGCAGAATCTTCGTCTTTCACCATCAGCTCAGGCTGGTAAGTGTTAATTTCAGATTTCAGGTTTGCTGAATGTGGATCAGACATTTCTGTTGAGTTGTCCTTAATACCCACTTTATGTAAAACATCTTGTGAGAACTGAATGTCTCTGTCTTCAGGTGTACCAACTACGTCATTGACAAGCAACTCTTCTTTTGATAAAAGTCCGTCTTGTGCAACACCATTAATTTCTCTGTTTACTCTAATGGGGATATTATCTGCGGTGATCTTTGCCTTGTTAGATTCTGAAACTAACGACTTGACATGTGACTCACTCGCTGAGTAATTGCCCTGAAAATGTTCATCTTGCCTGAACAAATCTGTCTCATCTCTCTTAATACTTTCGGCTGCAGCCACAGACAACATGTGGAGATTTTCTGCTTGCTTGTTGACTTTCTGTTGATCAACTGAAGAGCCTGAAGTTAAACTGCGTAACTCGGAGAGACATTCAGTTGTAGTTTTAGTTTTCTTGTTTTTAGCAATGTCACATTTTTCAGACTCTTCCAGTTTGGTCTCATTTTTACAAGCTTGCGTACCATCCTCTTTTGTAACTGTATTGCTAACATTCTCTGGACAATATATAGCAGTGGAGTCTTTAGCCTCAGGGTGATCATGGGCAGTGGCTGAGACTGAGGTATAATAGTGTGAAGATACATTGTATTCATTCTCCCAACCTGATTCTTCCTGTGTCTCAAGCTGTGTCGCAGCTGACGTTCGTGCTGGTTGAGTTTTATTGCTCCTCGTCTCTTCCTGAACATCGAGTTCTTGCTCGGTTTCTGGCTCTTTCACATGCTGCCTTCCTTTACTTCTTCGACTCGACCCCAGCTTTTTTTTGTTCATTTTGACTTCACGTGTAGGTGGGTGGGTTTCAGCTTTTCAACTGTCAGTATTAAAACATACAATTTGTCACTTACTTTAGGGAACAAGAGTTAGACTACAAATATGACTTGTTAAGCTATAAAGGTTTAACTTTGATTTGATCACATTCAACAACTTTCCTGAAACTTTGGACAATTTTTAATCTTCGTGCCTGAAGCATTAACATTCAGTTGAACAATGCACTAGGAAATCCTGTTTCAATGTTGTTCATAAGCCTAAACAGAAAATATCACAAGCTAGTATAACTAAGTTCATATGCACTTATATACACAAATAAATAAATACACAAATACAAATAAAACCAAAATCATTAAAGTTTAAAAAACTCTACAAAAAGTACAAAAATCCAAATTGTAACTATGATTGCATAAAATGTAAAACTTTTGATATTTCACAAGATGAGTTCTGTGAAAATAATAATTCCTCACATGTACTTACCACCCAAATCTGGAACATCTGTCAACTCATAACACGAGCTACTCCGTAATGTCAAGTCATCTGCTGCGCTCAGCAGGAGTTGCATTTTGCACATCGGGGGAGTGTTCCTTAACTGCAAACACTTCTGACAAGCTTCCTGTGTGAGTTACGCTTCCTTGCTTTATCAGTACCTTCCTCTAACTTCCTGAATCAAATAAAGTTTAATTTTTCACAATGCTGTTGTTTTTATACATTAATACAGTTAAAATGAGATAAAACCACACATGACCTAGGAAAAACATTTATTGAACAAGTTGTTAAACTGCACTGTCACAAAGTGAAGTTTAAAGAGTCAAGCAAAGTCAATGTCAGCTTTTACAAGTGACATACAGTAGGTAAAATTACAGGTTGTGTTTTAAGGACAGCCAACAAATAACAGCACCAGAATGTCATACATTTCTGCGATTCACAGTGAATGAAACAAAAAAAAGATAATAAAAAGGAGAAATCACAAAATTGAATTCAACAGTTTATCAAAACAACAAAAAATTTCTACTGCTAAACTAAATGGAGTATTGTTTCAAAACATGCAGGACAAGACAGAATTTCTTTCATGTGAGAAATTAGCAAACAAAAAAAATCAGTAAAAGGCGACTATCTTGCCATAACTGCTGACAAAACGAAAACACGTCAGTCCTTTGTATGTTTTTTATTTAACGACTTTGCCACAAGGTATTATGTGGCTGCTTTAAAGTTGCAAGCGAAATCTAAAAAGAAAAATAGGACTATAAAAAGGGTTTCTTTTCACAACTTTAACATGATTCTTCAAAACGATCCAAGATCTTCACTTCCTTTCATGGGACCTGGAACGACTGTAAAACAAAACAAAGTAAATGATGTAACACAAACAAGATAATGTTAACACAGAGTCAGAAAATAGAGGATTAAATTTAAATGTACCTCCTTGATCGCGAGAAGGATCGTGAACGCTTGCGAGTCTTGTCTCTTGAGAGAGACCGGTACCTGCGTCTATCTCTTGAAAGAGACCTGAAAGTAAACAAAAAAATTTAATCCACTGATAAAGACAAATGAGTAACTTAACCAAGTTTAAATCAATCTCACCTGCTGCGACTGCGACTTAGGCTCCTCCTCCTTGGTGATCTAATGTGAGTGTGAAGTAAATAAAGAAACCATTAACTATATTAAGACAGGACGACCTAAAAGATTCTTGTAAATAAGGAAAACCTCTGGCACTTTGATCTCTACAAGAGACAGAGGTTGCATGTGGAAATGTGGTTACATATTCTCTTTACTGTTAATTGTAAGATAATGTGTATTCATCAAATGCAGCAAGGTCAATTTATTTAAACAAAATGTCCAATAGGCTCCAATCAGAGCCAGACGCCGAAAAAAAAAAATATATTTAAGGCTCGACATCTTCCTGTGAGAATGCAGTCAACCTTTTTGACCTTCTGTTCACTGAAAAGGTACTTTAGAAAAAGGTTCTACAAAGTAGGTTGCTCATTTTAATAAACCTGATGGTTTTCATTTTTAGCTTGGAAAAAAAAAAAGATTTTGAGACACATGAAACAAAAATCTGTATGTGATGGCTGTAAGCACTAAAAAAAAAACATACAAACAAACAAAACACTTAATTGGAGAGGATAATAATCCAAATGACTTGATGTTGAGCCATAAAATACACTCAGCAAGACAATTACAGTCAAAATCAAACAAAACATTGAACTGCTGCAAATGAAATTTTCAGAACGCTGGTCCAGCCCTCTGAGTTTTACCATTTCTTTGCAGAGCTGCACCAAGTTTGCTTAAAGTACCAAAACTGCTGAAGGAAAGCTGTCGATCAACTCTGAAAGATAGCTTTATCAAACAAACTACAAAGAGCAGGATAAAAACAACTTACTATTTTGGGGGATTTGGACAAGATAGAAATGAAGCAAGGAAGCCAGACTGATGATGAGGGAGGTCGAATTGCAGAGAGGATTTGCCACATGATGCAAATGTTGCAGATATGAAGTTGTTGGTGGCTGGTTGGAGGGGGGGTGGTTGTAGATTTTTCCTGCCTTTTTTGGGGGGTGTGAGGAATAAGGAGGGATGCAAACCAAGGGTTGTTCCCGCTGATACAGCAGATGTGTGGAGAATAGAAAGAGTAAAGACGCTGATTGGTTGATAATGAGAGGTGGACCGCTGCTGATTGGATAAGGGTCGGAGGAAGTAGAGGAGGATGCTGGGAACTGCATGCGCAGGAACCAAAAGGTTGGTGCAACCTGATGACTGGCGGTGCGCCTGGGTCATGTGACAACACCAGTCAAGCTGCTTGGGGCTCGCTGGTCAGCAGTCACATGATGCTGAAAGAAGACTAGTTGATTGACTCAGATGGTGAGAAGCGTGGTGGTGACTCTGCAACGGGGTTCAGTTTTATTAATAGATGGCAACTGAACTGAGAAATAAAGCAAAATTTACACCTACAGAAAGTGATTCTAAAAGTCTGTTTAAATATATTTGATGTATGTTAAAGCTGTCACTGTTTCTTCTGAGAAATCCCCGTATAGCTATTGCCTTAATGTAGTTTGGTGTTTCTACAAAACACCTTTAGGAGGGTTTAGAATCAGTCAGATACAATATGAATCACTGGATTTGGATACAAACTTGTAAAAATTAAACTAAATGGAAAATTAAGGGCAAATCTTAAGTTACAGTACATCACTCTAGTTCAGGGGTGTCAAACTCCAGGCCTCGAGGGCCACTATCCTGCATGTTTTAGATGTTTCCCTGTTTCAACACACCTGATTCAAATGAACAAGTCGTTAACAGGCTTCTGAAGGACTTGTTGAAATACAGAGGATTTGAATCAGGTGTGTTGAAACAGGGAAACATCTAAAACATGCAGGATAGTGGCCCTCGAGGCCTGGAGTTTGACACCCCTGCTCTAGTTAGTTTGGAACCNATAGGCCATAGTCACAAAACATCCTGTAACTGAATGTAGGGCGTGGCTGACAGAGAGCCTACTGATCAAAAAACATTTTAATACAAATAATTTAAAAGAGCCAATAGCACAGAAAATCCAAAAAACACAAGATTCTTTCTGACTAAGGCCACTTTTTAAATAAACTATAGAGAAGGACAAATTTTCTAAAGATTGGATACAGCTCTTTGATTAACTAGTATTGAACTCATAATGCCTGTGTGTCAATTATCCTAAACATATTTTTTTTTTACTAATGTGATCCTGAGCTAAATTTGTCATTTTATTTGAGTTATAGCAATCAAAAACTTTATCCTGCTTTGGTTTTGAAACGTGAAAAAACATTCAGATTGAATACAAATGTGGTGGATCTAAATGTTTAGCCAAACACTCTAAAAATAAAATTCCTTAAAGTATTTAGCAAATAAGTGCATTTAATAAACAACAAAAATTTGAACTGAAAAATAAAAAAATAGTCTTGTGTAAAATGCATACCTGCGTCTGACTGGAGGACTGCGTCGCCTAAAATCATCACGAGGGCGTCTACTCCATGATGGAGGAGGACCACGGCTCCGTGAGCGCTTTTCTCCAGTCGATAACTCAACACGTACTCGACAGCCACACATGGTTCTATAGGAGGTTTACAAGTGTGTGAAAAACACATTATTTATCCTTTCTAAATTGCTTTTTTACACCAGTTTCACTCCAACAGATAATTCTTTTAGAATCATGTTTTGGGACAAAAACTCAACTTTGTACCTGTTAAGCTGTTATGTCTGGCATTTGGAACTAAAGAAAATCTACCAGAGTTCTCAATAGCTACGTTTACATGGGCACATTTAATCGGAATAAACGCCCAATCGGATAAAAAAGACGTCATGTAAACATGTCAATCAGATTGTTTTGATCCGATGCAGCCTGATCCGAAAGAAATTTACTTCCGATCGAGAGGGGTGGTTTTGTCCGATCTTCATTCGGATAGACGTGCATGTACACACCCATTCGGAATGAAGGGGTGAAAAGAGCCCTTTGCGCATGCGTACAACTTCAGCGTGACGTCTTTCCGCTTTAGCAGACCCAAGTAGAAAACATAGCGGGAAGTAAACAGAAGTGGTCTGCTGGTGCAGTCATCCTGTCATCCTGCTCTCCTCTCCTGTGGCGGAGGAGCAGTAGTAATATGTATTCAGCCTCTAGCTTGGTTAATGCGACCAGTAAAAACCCAAACATAAAGGTAATCACCCGCAGAAGGTCCATATTGGGGATAACGTGAGTCAGATCGAGCACACGATGGGGCGGGAAAGACGTGCAGAAAGGACGGAGTTTGTTTACTTTTTTTCTTCCCCCGGAAAGACAACTCGCGGTGCGCATGCTCAACTCATTTAACCTGATTGAGTGCTTGGTGCATGTGTACTCATGACATGATCAGATCATTTCAGTTAGTGTCCATGTAAACAGGGATTTGGGAATTCAGATCGACCAAGATTTTAATCAGATTGGGGAAATTTGGCGCATGTAAACGTAGCTATTGATACTTTAATACTTTAAGTAATACTAAAACTTTAAGAAACCCTCAGAAACATTTAAGCTTTTATTTGCGACTGACAGCACCCATTTGAAATGTTCTTTCTCATAAAAATGGTGTGGAGTTACAGCTATTTAAAAGTTTTGGAAAGAAGAGAAGATGGGGTTAACTGTGATATTTATATCAAGTTATCACAAAGCATTCACAATGTACTGCTGTCACACAGATAGACTGTGCACTTCACGCTGTCAGAAGAACATTCAAATGACTCCCGAGAGATGAGAAGATTTATGGAAATTTATTTTAATAACTAAATTCACATTTTCATAAATTTATTTCCATAAATTCCAGTTTTTCTGAAGAAAAACAGTTACAACAACATCTAATTTCCTTTCGGGGGTAAAAGTATGTTCACAACATTTATTTACAACATAAGGTGCAATGACTATTCCATCACAGGTCAGAACTGTCAAGGTGTGGAGAAGTTTTTCAATGTAACAAATAAAAAAAAAATCATATAAGAAAAATCATGTTTCAATACATTTTTACTCTAAATTAGAAGGAAATATGCTTGTAATGTACTCGGGTGTAAAAGATTAAAAGAAGCATTACCTGCCATCCAGTTCTCTTACAGCATCAGATGCATCTCTGGGATCTTCAAACTCTACAAAAGCAAAACCTGGAGGATTCCGGGCAACCCAGACGCTTCTTAAAGGACCGTAGTACCCAAAAGCTCTTTCCAATTCTGTCTTGTTTCCATTGTTTCCAAGATTCCCCACATAAACCTTGCAGTCAAGGGGACAGTCTCGATGAAAAGCAGGATCTGAGAGGAACAGAGACAAACCAGACATGTAATCTAAATATACCCAACATGTTGTAGAATATCACAAGCCTTGATTTATCTTCATGCAATTCCCTCTGTTCAAACTGAAATCATGAAAATCAATAAAATTGTATAAAAAAGTTAAGATTTTACTTCTTAAGTTTCTTCTAAAAAAAAAAAAATCTGATTGATTGATGTTCCAGTAATACTGAAGAGTTTTAAAGTAAAATATTTGATTATACCATTTATGATAACTTAAAACTCCAGAATCCCCCCCAAAAAATAAATACTTGAGCAACAAGTTTGGAAAAGATAATTCAACGTTAAATGACATTCAAGTATTTATTTCAAAAAGTAAATATCCCTAATGCTAGAAACAATAACTCATACAGCTAACTCACCACACTAAATAGTGACAAAACCTTTATTAATTTGAAGCCCTACTCATAAATTGTTGAATTTTATTCCAATTCAATCTGTTCTTTATGTAAAGAGTATTAAAGTGACACCCTGTCCATAAGGTGTGAAGTGTGGAGAAATCCCTCTCGTACAGGGAATGTTGCCATACCTCCCATTTTATTCTTCTTCTTGTGAAAGTCCAAGAATCAAATGTTCCTGAAAGGAAGACGGCAAGCAAATATTTTACAGTTGAGCTCTGAGTAAGACACATTTTGTTTCATGTGCTTCACTACTAAAGTCAGATTTTCTAAAATTAGCTGTGAACAATGCAGATGTTCTAAAATTGTTTTCAACTAAATGTTCTTGGCATTGTTGGAACATTTTCCTCATTAATTTTGTTGTTTTTTTGGTGTCTCTAAATCGATATTTATTTATTGATGGAACACACAAGACACCTGTATCTAAACTACAAAAGCTTATAAGTGCATCAGTGCATAACTTTTGAAATTAAAAGTTTTGCAAAACATGCAGGAACCAGACAATCACATTCAATTCATAAACAACACTGACCACATATACAACAAGCAGAATTAACCCAACATCTCTGCGCTGATGACTTGAGTATCTTATATAACTGATGCCAGTTGTAAAGACTCTCCATGTAATAATACTGAAGAAATATCAATTAGGTATTTTTTGGAAATAGGTGGATTTGAGTTTTGATTCATGCAATGTTGGCCACATGGACAGGAACAGATAACTTTCTTTACTGTTAGTGTTCAGTAATTCTCCACATGGTGTCTCGGACAATACGGACATAAATAATGTCATGCAGATGTTAAAGTAAAAGTTCAGTAAAGTGTTTTTGTCATTCTTTTGATATTGGTTTAATTTCTGCATTTGTAAAAGTTGCATCTTATTTCTAATACATTTATGGTTAAAATAATAAGTGTTCATTTTCGGAAAAGTTTTACTTTAGTTTGTCTAAAACGCGTTTTTGTCATCGTGTTTGTGTGATAACTTAGTAAAACCCAGTCAGTTTATATAGAATTTTGTTTATTTTATGTACCCATGAAATTGAACATTTTCTCAAAATCACTTTGATTGAAGAAAAAAAACATTGAATAATTATTTAGGACTCAAGCTTCAAGTTTCAGTAAAGAGACTTTGATCCTTAATTTGAACAACGGGGCTATATCCAGTTAAATTAAATAGTTTTAAATAAGTAAAAAAAATCCATGTATTGTCATCAGCGTTCTACGCTAATGACAACAGCTTTAGCATTAGCGTTAGCTAATGCTAAAACCGCAATGATCGCTCAAAGATATTAAAGAACTCTGCATCGTTGTACAACATTTTGTTGAAATTTGTTACAAAAACATTATTTCAATTTATAATGATAAACAAATATCCACGTTACAGTTTTCCAACCTTTGAAAGTTAAATAAAACGCGAGAACAGAATGAACGTTAACGTTTTCATTCATCATTATAAACAAATATTTCTCCCGACTATAAAGAAATGTCCCACAAGAAATACTCGAAGACGTGTTTAAAACTCTACTCACCTTTCAAAAACTTGAGAAAATGTTAGTTAATGTATTTCAAGTCGCTGCAAGAAAGGCCGATGCTAGCTTGTTAGCTCAGCAACAGCTCGTGAGAGCAAGTTCTTCTTCTTCGCTTTTTGATTTGGCGGAATGAAAATTCACGTTTGATCAATATAGCGCCATATACCGTACAGAGAAAAACAGCTCCACCTGCATTTGTCATCATTCCTGTGTATGTCTTTTTACACAATGTCTTCTATTTGTTTTTACAAGCATTTATCAGTTTTATTTTACAGTCATTTAATCTTAATTTTAAAGGTATGTTTTTCTAAGTATTCTGGATTTTATCTTCTTTTGACGTTAATTTGACATTATTCTGATGTTATTTGCTCATTTTATACTTAAATGATGAGAAATTTTCTGACAATCCTCTACTTTTTGTCATTATCTATGCTCATTCTGTAATCTAACAATAAAATAAATATATATTATTTATTAGTATTTCTGAAGCCTCAGTTTTAAGTGAGTTGCAGTAAAGAGCAGGTTTAGTAACATCTGTGTAACTGAATCACTGTCAAAATTCCTATAAGTGACCCCAACATTTGTAAATATTGTTCAAAAATACTTTTTGTTATGTGTCTTTATAGTAGTAATGCACCCCAGTGCTATAGTCTGAAAATGTGAATTTATTCAGTGACAGGAAAGAATTTTCTGCCTGATTTATACTTTTTCTTTGGAAGATTTGACCTTAAAATATAATTTTCGAACACATTTTTTTTAGTTCCAGCATGCAGCTTGACCTTTAGAAGACATGACATGGAAAACATGTGTCCAGTACTTAGAGATTACGTAAGAACTTTAGTAAATCAGCACACTGCGTATATTGCTCAACAGGAATCACCACAAACAACCCCTTGGGTGTGTAGGCGGGCAGAAACTGTTCACTTCCTGTTCAAAGGCACATTCAAGAAGAAGCGTGGCACAGGGGAAGAAGAAGAAGAGTGTAACAGAACTCTCTGTACGTCTCTGTCATAAATCTGCTGTAACACCTCCTTCCTCATAGGTTTGTGATAGTTTTTTTAAAAGGGTAGACTCTGCATATGATGTTGACTCACCCTTTTCAGTGTCTTGCACTATTTCCAATGAAATCTGTTAGGGATTTCTTGAGAATAAATTTTTATTTTCATTACCATGTTTCATGTTTGCAGAATCTGTTGGGGATTTAAAAAAAAAAACAGATAAACCCCAAATGACCTCAATTATCAAGTTATTTGTCAAACTGACAGGAAATAAGCTGACTTGACCCATAAAATTGGTAAACTGTCGACTTCTATTTGCTTAATAATCTGCTGATAATCTCCTTCTTCTACGGTGGGGGGGGGGTGCACTGTGCAGGAAAGAGAGTCCCTTTATTATGACCTAACTACACAAATGTTACCTCTTTCTTAATAATAACTCAAAATAACCAAATGTGTGATAAACTGGGCATGGGCATATTAACATGAGCTATATTTAGTTTATTTATTTATTTATTTTTTGTGGGGGGGGGGTAGTCAGTGCTATGATCAGATTGAAGGTTTTCAGTAAAGTGATAGATGCTTGTATCATTTTATAAACTTCCCAAATATCTCAACCAGCTAAAACAGAAGAACCACAGCTCAACGTAGCCGAAACTTCTAACTGGTATGATGTAGTTTTCTTGAACTGTTTCAACTTTTAAATGTTTGCTCATTCATCTACAAAAAAAATGTGAGATGGTTAAAAAAAGGACTTAAAAAAAACATAATGTTTTGGTCAAATACAAAGTTAAACTTGTACACAAGTGTCAGACAAAACACTAGAATATTCCTTCAGTTGTTTCATCGACATGTGCACCAGGTGATCCAGCACCGTGGCTCCCACAACAACACCAAATTTCACAAACTCGTGCTCAAAAAATGTCATTACGGATGACTCAACTTACCAAAAATGACTAAAATGATCTTTCTGTCATTATGAAATCTCATTTTACTATTGCAGTATTCAAGCACTTACTAAACACTTATCAAGAATTTTAAGGCTCTTGCAGCATTTGTTATTCAAATATTAACCATTTCTCCTCCCATTTTTGTCATGACTTGTACTTTTAAAGTGTTTAAACACATCTTACATGTATCTATATTCAAACCTGCCCTGCCATGTGACTGTGTAAGCAAATTACATCAACAGTAAACCCAGTAAAAGAATGAAACACAGTCATTTACGCTTCAAAATAAAATGATAAATAGATTCCCCGCCTGTAATTCACTGTTCCACATGTTCTCAGTCATTTATTTTAGGAGCTTGGCAGACAGCAGCAACAAACTTTTTTTTTCAAAGGGGCAAAAGTTCAGGGATAGAAGGGATCACTCAGGAGATTACTCCAATGTACGTAACATGGACGCCTTGCACAGAAACAAAGAGCATTATGCTGCTCAGCTTTATTTCAGTGTGCTGCTTCTCTAACGCACACTGCTCCTTTTCATATCACCAAAATGAAGAGTTCAGGCTCGGTTTGTTTTCTAAGCACACATCCTCCTGCTGCCATAGGTCCTCTTTGTAGCTGTTTAAATAAAACAGCTTTTTTTTTCATGCATCCACTCTGGGCAGTGTTTTTCAATCAGATTAGTACAGCACATTCTGTTCTGTTTCACTTCCTGATGACTGTGCAGCCTCTATCCCTGAATGAACTCACCCGCATGCTTCTGGTTACACAGAGAAGACTCTCATTCAGACACACGTTTCCTCGCAACAAAACCTCCGTCACATTTGAGCGCTTTATATAAAACTTGACAAATGTGTCAGGCAATAATAGACAGGACTGATTGTTTATTGGTCCGTTTTTATAAGAAAAATATCCTCGTCAAATAAAACATTTTCTATTTGAAACTGTGCACAGAGAGCTAACGAGAGGATAGATAATGAGATCTATATCTAAGTGTAAAACAATAAACCTATTTTTTTAAATATGAATCGGGCCTAAAAGAACTTACAGTAGTTAATTCTTCACCTTAGTTATTTTCCTGGCTGGTGTTTTTGCTCAGAACAGAAACAAGAGGCTTACATTGTTTCAGCAAGGAAAAGAACGTGTTTTTATAGAAATGAATTCATGCATTACACTTCGGCTCACGCGGGTCAGTGAAGTTTATCTGACATTCATCTAAACAGTGTACGACCAAAGCAGGTGCCAAAAACAAAACAACAAACCAAAAAAAAAAAAAGCAGTTTGGGGTTTTAAATAAGTAATTATTTATTTCTGAGAAGTGCAGAGGGGTTGATGATGCATGAAGACAGGTCACGGTGGTTTCTCTAGATCACAACACCACATTTGGTCTGTTTCTCTTTCTTGTGATTTTTTTATATGTGAATACAATGTTCTACCAAAAAAAACAAACAAACAAGAAAGACTGCCTTTATTTCTGATAAGCAGATGGTTGGAGGATTACTCGGCTGGTTGACAGCATATCCATGGGGTTTTCAGAATCATGTCACCTTTATAATTAACAGGATCATCATGTCCCCCTCCCCTCCCCTGATAGCTGCCTGCTGTCTGCCAGCAGAGCGGTCAGACTGTATCTTCCCAGGAATCGCCCTCCAGAAACCCTCAATAAACTGTTTGAGCATCCCAGTTCAAGCGTTATAGATGAGATTAGAGCGTCCTGCCTCACGCAGACAATTCATGGTTGTTGGCAAAGATATAGCTACAACAAGAAGTTTGTAAATCCAATTTGATGTACATTAACATATGCATCTATTAAAACTAAGTTCTTTAAAGATAATTCCAATATTACAAGACTACAAAGGTGAAAAAAAGGAGGCAAAACCATGAGAATTCAGTGCAGTTTCAGTTAACCTTGTGTTTTTTATGCAAATATCTTGCCTTATTAGTGCAAACTCATAAAAGAGACTCTGAGACATTTTTAAAAGCAAATGTTTGCATGTGTTCTGCATGCGGGTTTAATAACAATAACAACTTATCACTGTGCAGGATTCACATGGGAACATTTGGAGTTCAATAAAACTCATCTATTTAAAATATATATCTATGAATAAATTAAACATCTTTTTTCTGTATTTATAACTGACGAGTCTGTGTGAAAATGGATCATCAGACAACTTTTATAACTTTTTAACAAATGATCTTTCATCACAGAAACAGATTATTTAAAAACTTTTAAAATTATATTCTTGTGTTTCTTCAAATAAGAGTTTTGGTACTTTTTATTTTCAAAACAAGTTCTTTATTAAATATTTTGAATCACTGGTTTACGATAACAGGATCTAATTCCATTCATTGTAAACAATTATTTTCTAAACTATGCTAATTTAAACCCCAAAACAATAGAGGAAGTACCTCAATATCTACTTAAAATGTATTTTTAGTGATACTTTTCTTATTTTTTGTCAACTACATTTTTGTGAAACCTTATATCTGAATAACTACAAGTATTTTTTCTAAGTTTATACTGACTTTTAAGACCTCATGAAAAGTATTTACCCCCTACAGATTTCTTCTAATTTCGTTTTTTTTTGTCACTCTTAATTAAATGTTTCTATTCAGCAAACAAATCAGACAAAAAGAACCAGAGCAAATAAAAACTACAGTTTTTAAATTATAATTTAAGTTATTATTTTTCAAACCAAACTGAACCTAAGTGAAAAATAATTGCCGCCTAAACTTAACTGATTGTTCCATCCTTGGTAGCAACAGCTACATCACTGTAGATGAATTTTGACCCTCTTCTTTTAAGAATCGTATGAATTCAGCTACACTAGAAGGTTTTTAAGATTATCTTAAAAGTCACAACATCTCAATCCGATTCAAATCCAGACTTTGAGCACTTCGGAGATGGACTTTATGGTGACTGTTAGATTCTCCTCCTTTTGGATGATCTGGTAGACAACCCAGACCATCACACTACCACCACCATGTTTGACTGATGTATGATGTTCTTATTCTAAAACACAGTGTTAGTTTTACTCCAGGAAGCCCCTTCAAAAAGTGCAGCTTTTATTTCATCATTCTGCAGAATATTTTCCCAAAAGTTTTGGGAATCATGAAGATGTTTTTTTTTACAATAAGTCTTTGAGTTATTTTTGGTCAGCGGTGGGTTATGGAGGCCATTTTTGCCCCAACCCTCATTCTTATTGTTGAATGATGAACTCTGACCTTAACTGAGACTAGTTAGGCCTGCGGAGCTTACGATGTTTTTATTTTGTGACCTCCTGAATGAGTCGATGATGCGCTCGGAGTAATTTTGGTTGGCTGGCCGCTCCTGGGAAGCTTCACCACTGTTCCATGTTTTCTCCATTTGTGGATGATGACTCTCACTGTGGTTTGTTGAAGTCCTAAAGCTTCAGTAATTACTTTGTAACCCTCTACATGCCAACAAATGTCAGCGACTATAGGGAACAAGTATATTTCTCACACAGAACCAGATTGGATCAGTCAGATTTTTTTCCATTAATAAATGAAATCCTCAAATTAAAAACTGCATTGTGTATTTATTGGTTATTTCATCCAATATTATAATTGTTTGCTGATCTGAAACACTGAAGTGCCAAAAAACAAAACAAAGAGGAAGAGAGAAAAAAAAACTTTTTTATGACAGTATAATTATTGAATAAGTTTTAATAATCGGAGTTCTCACTGCAATTCTTTGCAGTCTTCCCCTTTAAACCTATTTATATGTTCTTCGATGTATTTTGCATAATACATGAACATTTACATGTCAGAGGAGAGAATTAATGTTTAACTGCAGAACATTGACTTTCTATGTGCCATGTGACACGAGTTCAGTCAAAAACAAATGCTGACCCTTAACTTTAGCACTTTGACAACTTTAGCATCTTTCTTGTTGAGTGTGTCAGCTTTTAATAATTCCTGGAAGTTCTGTAACACCATTCGTGCTGAATTACAGGCCGTTTTAAATAGACTTCCAAACAGTTGTAAAGTTTCCTTAACAGATTAGGATTTGACTAGCAAAAACGAGCTCATAAAAAATTAAACATTAAACCTCCAAACATTATGGAACAGAGTTTCATGTTATACCACCTGGTGAAAAAGTAATTAAACTGTATAAATGGACTCAGTCTGACACACTTTACTGAAGACACAAAACTTAGGCATTTACATTTTAGTTTTGCATAAAAGCAACTGCAACAACTTGTTACATATAATTGATGGTTTTATTCCTGTGATGCTAAAATCATTATATTCAGTATTAATTTCCCATCATGAGGAAATAAACTTTCATTCTCATCTGATTATACTGTATTATGTGATTATCTTAAAATTAATAAACTCTCCAAAGTTACAAGCAACTTTAAGCTTTAAATAAAAGTCAGTTAAGATAAATAAGGCTATAAAATGTCAGTTATATGACGTAACAATGTGAATATAATAAGAAAATATTTAGCCAACTTGATACGGTTGCTAGTTTAATGAGTTCTTAGGTGGAAAAGATTAAATTACTTCTAACCTCTGCATCCAACTCTTTGGCAGGGATTGTCTGTCACTCCAAGTTCGCCTTAATATAAACTGCTAATAGTGACTTGGTGGGAATTTAATCAGGCAGGAAAGTAACGTTGGATCTCACGTTACACGCGGTACAAGATGTCTTAAGAAATGACTTGCACAATAATCCTAACCGAAAACCAAATTAACTGGATCCTAAACAAGAAGTTGAATTTGCTTAAAATCCAAACGGGATCAAGGATATACACGATAACTGAACGCAACATAGACGCGTGTCTTTGTGGGTGAAGAAGAGAGAAATAACCAGCGGGAAACAACAAACAAACAAACAAATAAACAAGCCGAGCGCAGGTAAGATGATAAAAGGCGGGTTTTTTTTACCGTCTCTAAAGCCGCCAAACCGAAGCGCGCGTCTTATCGGGACGGGAAGGTTAGTGTCGGTGCTTACACGTCTCCGTGTCTGTGTTTGGACTAAAACAGACGGAGACAGCTCCTGTTGTTGATACGTGTTGTCAGCTGAGCGGAGAGAGGACAGCCCGCTGCGGAACAGGCTGTTCCCGGCCTGGCACGGAACGGGTTACAGGTCAGGGTGTCTATTGGAACACAGTGTTCTCATCAGCAGCGGCAGCGGTACAGCTACAGTACAGCCGGAACATTGTGTTACTTTGTGGCTGCTTTCCAAGACCTGCCCTTAATTTTACACTAAACACCCTCCCACAACTCTTCTCGTTTCTACATTACCCCCCCCCTCCCCCTCCTTTCCTCCCCCCCCTCCTCCTCGTCTCTGTCATTTTATAAAAAAATATTCTGTGTTTCTCTGTTGTATCTCCACACTGTCATTTTGAAGTCAGCGCCGCATGAAGCGACCGGCACTTTCATCACTGAGCAAGAAGAAGGGCTGAAGAGACGAGGGGGGGTGGGATAGAGACAAAACAGCGCTACCTACTAACCACATGGGCAGAACACTTAGTACCCTGCTGGATCTGAGACACGAAAGACCTGGAGACAGTCTTTCTTTATAAAAAATAATTTAAAAAAGGGAAAAATATAAAGTCTACCGAGTGAATTTCCAGCTGATCGCCGGCAGAATCGGAGCGGAAAGACAGTAAAATAAAAGGATCTCAAGATAATGTAAGTGTTTATTTCTAACGTTCTTGATTCTAGACTTATTGATGAGTTGATCCGAAACATGACCGGCTTTTTTTTCCCTTTTTTTTTTTTTTTTTACCGCTGAGTTAAACGGAACTTGTTGTGCACAGTGTCTAGATTTTGTCTTTTTTTTTTTTTTAAGACAAAGTAAGACGTTTTACTGGATGGATGTTGATTTAGGTTTGATTGTGGTCCTTGGCTGTGGGTCCCAATAGAGCTGGATGAGAACATCCAGGATCCCACTAGGCTTAGGTGTCTTCTCATAAATTACAGGTTGGATACTTCTTAGAATTATAACTCCTCACTGTCCTGATTCATTATGACCAGGCTGCATATTACAGAACATAATAGCAGCTTGTGAGCAACTCTAAATATTTAGATCTAAACCAGGTGTAGGGATACAAGCAAAAGTGGGACTCTAAAATGAGATAAAGCAAGAAAATCATCATCTTTTTGTCCACTAATAACTATATATTTAACCTTTTTGTTTGGAAACGCATTTAAAAAGTTAATTTGAGGCATCATTTTACGTTGAAATGACTCACAGAACAAATCTTTTCCACTGTTGCAGCTTTTCCACTAAAAAAAAGGAGAAAGAAAATGAAAAGTGATGTCAATAAGTTTGTTTTACCACCCTGCCATTTTACAAAAAACAACTGGTTTTGCTTTTTGATGTGAGTTTGTGCAGGTTTATCACCCACTGTGTGTCTCCACTTGTTAGGTATGAATCAGCAGTGGAGTACGGATGTGAAACAGAATGTACAGATACACTGTGTGCGTCTCTGGATGTGGTCTTTGGCTCATTGTGTTCTGTTCCTGCATTCCTCCGCAGGGCATCTTAGTTTTTTGGTACATGAAGCCTACATGCCATCTTATCTGTGTTCTGTAACGATTCACACCCTGTTTCCTTTTTGTCAGAGTGTCACAAATGTAAATATTTTACACATGAAAGTGAAACTAGAAAAGAAAAAAAAAACAATCTGAATAATAAGAATGTGTCACTTTTTTTTTTTTTTACCTCTAATCATCAAAGATGACGATTAGTCATAATACTTGTTTGAGTCCAGTTTAAACCACATGGTAACAAATTTTAAGTGCTATGTTAAATTTACCAAATAAAAAAAAAATTTTTTGTTTTGTTTTATAGTTGTTAGTCCAAAAAATTGAAGCTGGCTTGTAAGTAAGGAGGGTCTAAGATTGGTGAACGCCGTTAGGCTTTGCCAGCGGGGAACTGTGAATAGAAGGAACATTGTGTTCAGACACACACATACACACACACATTCGTGAGTTACATCTAAAATGACATCCATGAAATTTAAAAGACACGGGACGAGGTGGGGCTGCTGATGGAAGGACATTTTGTGCTTTTTTTGGAGCGTAAAAAGTGTCTTTTTGAGTGGGGCAGAAAAGTGAGGATGCAGAGTGAAGTGATGCCAAGCAGACACATCTTTGTGGTTTCAACCTGTGGGTTGAGGGACAAAGAAGCTGCTGTGGCTCAGTATTTATATGAAATCTTTTAGAGTAACTTCAGATCTATTGTCTGACTAGTGTTAAAAACAAGGAGTATGTTGCTCAACCTGTGTACTGTTGCTTCATATTTATTTTCATGTGTTTTAAGAAGCTAATCTCCACAAATAACAATCTTTCTGGAATGTTAGAATTAAACAAAAGAGAGTTGCTGAACTTTTCTGTTAAAGAAACCTGCTATTAAGCAAACTATATGGTAAAAAACATGTTTTTTATAGTGGCCACGAGGCTGCTGACTGATCAGCTCTTTGCATCATCCATCCCGTTTGTCCCTGCAGGCGCTTTGACCAACATTTCTCTCTGGTCATCAAATTAAACACGAGTTTGAAGGTTTTTTTGTGTGAAACAGCTTAGAAAAAGAAGATTAAAGAGCAGAAACGTGGGTTAGATCGAATGTGTCGTGATAAAATCTGGTGACTGCAATAAGATATTGTCTGATCTTTATTTATACATCCTGTCTTATAAACACAAACAAATAAACAAAGACTTTGTGTCCTTTTTTTTCCCAAGAGTCAAGTTTCTTAGAAATAAAAGTTAAGTGTTTCTGTGCAGTAACTTGATTTTATCGTCTGTTTGTCAGATTGAAGAACATGAAGTTCTCGTTCTTTATTTCTTTCAGTAAAAAAAAAAAAAAAAACAGGGTTTAAGTTCTTATAAAAGAAGTAAGTCTCTTTAAACCTGATGATGAGTCAGTACGGGCTCCTAAAAATCTCTCCATACTAATTTATTTTGGTTTTCAAGTTCTGGTGTTTTCAGTCCTTAAGAAGTACAAACGTTTTTATGGTTGGTTGTACTTCTTTTTTTTTTTCTCAACTTTGAGCAGAAGTACAAACCGCAGTACCGTCCCTACACGGTCCAAAACAGCTGGGATCTGACGCGATGCAGGCGAGTGTTAATGGCTCAGCTGCTGCACGTGATTCTAATCATCCAGCTGTCTTTGCCAACATGCTGAACATGGTTACCTTATATTTTCATTGTCTTCACACAGAGTCAAGGTAATTGCATCAGGGATGACTCGTTTTTGTTGTTGTTGCAAGTGAAACATATAAAACACGACTGCTGCTTTTATTAAGAGTGAACAAGCTTTAAAGGCAACATGTTAGTCCAGTTTTATTGCTCTGGCGAAGCTTCTGTTGATGTTGGATTTTTTTTGTAACCACATGGATGTGTGAGACATTGACAGCAGATTTTACTTGTCTGTCGGGCTACATACTCAACATTTTTTGCACGGATATGTTTCCCTTAACATCAACTGCCAAACATTTGTGCATTAGTTATTATGTGGGATGTGAACTGTATGTTCAAGTAGCAACTCCTGTTTGACACTGAAACTTTGTTAATATTCTGTCAGGATTAAAACAAAAATAAGTTAAAATAGTGTTTGGTCAAGCAAGTCATTTTTTTACATTCCATGTATGTCAGAATATGAATCTTGTCTCTATTTATACATCAGTTTTTCAAAATAAAAGGACTTTCAGGATTTAAAAGCTAACAGACAACAGAATTAAAGTAATGATGTTTAGTCTGTTAAAGAGAAAAAAATAAGTTCTATGTTCAAATTTTATTACTGTGGTTTTAAAATACTTATGAAAATGATTGATAAATAATTAAAGTGTGAAGTAATGCACTTTTAATCTTGTTAAAAACAAGAACATCTGTTGAAACTGCTGTAGATCCTGTACACATTAGAATAAAACATCCATAAAACTGCTGTGAAATTGTTGATGTTTTTTTCTGGCATCAATTTGGATAAAATCTTTGTGTCATTCAGAATATCTTTTAATTAAAAAAGTCCAAACTAAAAGCAGAAAAAAATGATTTGGATCCGATTTGAACATTAGGGGCGAGTAATGTGAGGATATCAGGTTGGGAAGGATTAAAACACTGATGAGTTGCAGAAGCAGAGGGATCATTTTATCAGCCAGTGTCTTCAGACCGTTTGTGAGGTTTGACGTTTAACCTTTGTGCTGCATGGTGTGTTCAAATGTCAAATATTGACACAAAAGCTGGCATCATCTGGTCAGACTAAGGTTAGAAACTCCCCAAGCTGCAACTGCTGGTGACAAATTGCCAATGCCTCTTGAGGGAGTTTCCAAAAGGTCTTGAAATATATGCATTATAGTCACAGAGATGTTGCGGGAATCTGGAACTCTTCTCAGTTTGGTTTCCACGAGCTATTAAGTGCAAAAATATGAGACAACTTTGGAAGACGTTGGTGACCAATGACTGGAGACAAAAAAAAAGAAAAGAGAATCAAAAATACTGAATAAAATGAGGATAACGTGAACAAGTAAAGATATGATGAAGACTGTTTTGCATTTGCACGAATATTGCAATTTATTCATAGTTTCAACAATCACAAAAATGCCAAAAAGTACCAATTGCAATGGAAATTTGTGTATTTTCACAGGTATGTGTCTTTAACCTAGTCTCCAGATAGTGTTTAATCAGTATTTCTTGCTTTGCGTTGAATGAAACAAGAGTTTTATTTCTCTTTTTATCATTTTAATTTTGATTTGCTTTTTGGTTAATTTAATCTGGTAGGTAACAGGGAAAAAAAAAGACGCTAATAGACCAGTATCACATCATTCATGGACAAAACAAACTACGTTCTGTAGGCGGCTCCAGCTTCTGATATGATGTTGTATCAATGTCTTGATCAATTTCAAGAAGACGTGACTATGTGAGTTTTATCAGCACAGAATGTGGAAGTGTGGTTTTGCCCAATCTGTTCCTGCCTGCGTACGAGAAGAGGCTTTACATTTTCATTACAGTGCGTGGGGAAGATGAGCAGTATGAATGTCTGGATGTGGCTCAGCACGTTTAGTTTTAGCATCAGTGAAATATCTGGGCATCATATACAGTTATTCAAAGAAGACAGTTAAATTACTGAACATACTGTGAGTGCAGAGAACACTAGTGAAGAAAACAACATGCACACACTTACAGTTATGTAATTACTTGATCTGTGTAGGAGACGATGTGTCACAGTTGTGCTCTTCGAACAGCTGTAATCAGTGCTAATCAGGCTTTTCCAACAAGACTGAATGTTTTTCCTGCATAGATTTTAAACATGTGTCTCTAAGAGCTAAACGTTATAAAATGTGGATGAATCCTTCTCCAAAAATAATATTTCATGTCATAGATCAGTTTCTGTGAGTTAAAATAAAAAAATATGGACTTTAATTCAGCTGTGGTCAGATTGTTAGCATGTTTGCATGTTTTGGTTGGATTGTTAGCATGTTTACATGTGTGTTTTTTTTGTTTACATCTTTTATAGTTTTACTGTGGGATGCGTATAGAGCAGCAATGACCACAGATCAGTTTTTACCCATGGACAATCATTCAGCAACGGCCGTCTTCACTGCAAAAGGCGTGGATGTAACACCAAATAAAGACCAAGGAGTTATCAAGGTGTTTATTGTTATTGAAATTAAGTGCATTTTTTTAGTTGTTGTTCTTTGAGTCTTGCAATGTCAGATTCCTTCGCCAAATGGAAAGTTTTGTTTTTGTTTGCAGGTTGTGAAGCATCAGGGGCTCGATGGGGACCGTCCTATGATTGGGGATAAAGTCACAGTACACTACACTGGAAAACTGCTCACTGGGAAGAAATTTGACTGCAGTCGCGAGCGCAAAGAGCCTTTCTGCTTCAACGTGGGCAAAGGTAGAAGCCTTCAGGTGTTACTGTCAACCTTAAGAATAAAGCTTTTGAGATGGTTTATCATGGGATAGAATGAAATATCTTTCCTTAGATGGCTCTTTGAATGACTTCAGTTTGGAGAAACAGAGCTTAGTTCTTAGTCTAGTCTCCATGGGTCCAGTTACAAAGTGGATTGCTGCTGTCTTAAATTGTTTATTATCAAAACTGTCACACAGCTGTTTCATATCTGTTCACACAAATGCTGCTTTAGAAACTTTAGCACTGCCGGTACATTTATATATTTATTCTGGCAAAAATATAATGGAATACTGATCAGAAGTCCGACAACAAGCTAGCTGCTGGTGTGTTTATAGAAATGCAAATAACTATTAAATTCTATGTAAAAAACTGCAGTGTGAAATAAATGTGTAAAAGTTAATAATGACATGTTTTAGAATAGAGTTGTTTTAAGACTAACAAGTTATTTACCTCCAATTCACAGAAACTTTCTCTAGAAAATCTGAATGGTCACTTTAAGTGGTTGTTAGTGTTAGAAACCTTAAAATGCTTCAAAAATGTGTTTGTAAATAATTTTAGTAATGTGTTTGAATGTTCTGGTTGAGAATTGGAACAATTTGTTCATAACACACAAAGTTACTTTAACCTACTGTTGCTTAAAGGAGCAACAAGCGATTTTTCACCGCTAGGTGTGCTGTTGAGGACAGGATTGAGACCAAAACAAAGTCTGTCATGATTGACGTTCAGATGTGAAAAAATGTTCCGGATAATTCAACACAACCACAGTCTCCATTCAGCTTGGCTGAAAGCCACAACGACGTGCCGCCACTTTTCCTCTCACATGACACGGCGGCTAAATGTCCGTAGCGGCTAAATGTCCGCTACGGACATTTAGCCGCTACAGACATTTAGCCGCTACGGACATTTAGCCACTACAACTACAAGGTAAAAGAGCAGAACTGAATGCAAGCAGTATAAAGGACAAAGTCGACAACTTTATCGCTTTCCAGAGCGAGTCATTACAGTAACACTAGATTAAAATAATGATTGTTCCTTACCTGTCCAAGAGAAGAAAAGCCAGCTCCGAGTCAAATCGTAAATTCTTTCGTTCTCTCAGTGCTCTCCATCTTGGAAAAGCAAGACCAATGTTTATCCTCGTTTTGTCCCTTGCTTTACCCGGTTTGTTTGTCATTGGCCGTGGCTTCTTGGGTGATGAAATGTGTTCCCAGTCATCTTCAGGTGAACGCTTTGCTCCGCCATTTTGCTTCAACAATGTGTGTCGGCTGTACTGAGCGAAGGGAGGGCCTTCGCTCAGTACATGAAGGAGGCGGAGTTTCACATGCACGAACATGCACGCGGAAGGAGACCACCTTTGTAAACAAGAGGCTTGATATCAACACAGAGAGATGGTGTGTGACCTCATGCTATGTTCCAGATGGAATTACACATCTGGAGCTTCACATTGCATATTTTGAATTCTTTCAAACTGGAAATGATGAATTTTTGCTTATTGCTCCTTTAAGTGCAGTGCTTAATTTGTAAATCAAAAGTTACCTCGAACACAAATAGCGCTATGAGACTAGAATTCACTGATGCAAACTGATACCAGAACGCACACATAGACATGTATGAACGCACACACATACACAACCGTCGGACCAGACCCGCACAGCGGGTGTAAATTGTCAAGCAGGGCTAGAGAAAGTGATGATAAACCCAGAAGAAGTAAGTTATACTGCCCTTTTGGCATTTTGATGCCGCTGTTATTTATCCCAACTGGCACCGTTAACGGATCCTAGCAAACAGTTACCGGAACACACCCTTTCAAAATAAGACAGTTCCCGGATCTTGTTCCGGCAGGATCCGGCTCAAATTAAGCCCTGCTTAAGTAAAGATTTAGTTCAAAATTCACCTGTTTGGTTTTGCTAGTCAGTAACATGGAGTATATGCAGGGATGGATGTCTCCACTGTAAGAAATTACAAACCAGTTTAAAAAGTTTGATTTTTTCGTTGACATTCATATGTTAGAATTGACCTTAAAAAATAAAAAGGCACTAAATTACTACAAACTAGCACAGGCTAAGCTAGCAGGATTCACCAGTGAACTGCATATTTGACAAACTGATAAATTTCTTAATGTTGGACAAAATGTAATTTTTTTTCCTGGTCTTTATTTGCAATGTTAAGTTTATGTTCTCTGCTCACTGCTTTGTGTTTTACAAACACGGAAGTGTCTCTGTTGAAAAAAAATGAACTACACCGTTAAGTTCCTATCATTGTTTGTATTCTAATTCTTTATCTTTTGGCAGGACAAGTCCTTAAGGCATGGGACATGGGTGTGTTGTCCATGCAGAGAGGTGAGGTGTGCACGCTGCTCTGTAAACCAGAATATGCTTATGGTGCTGCTGGAAATCCCAACAAAATTCCTCCCAACTCTTCAGTTGTGTTTGAGGTCAGTGTGGCCATTTGTGCTGTGCATTCGTTACATTCTGGTGTGAGGGAATCCTTTCATTTAGAAGCATGTCTCAGTTTCTAACAGTTTGCTAAAGTTTTATTATTCAAAACTCGAGAGACAGCTTGGGTAAAAATGTAAAAAAAGCATAAAAAATATATAAAAAAACAAATAAACAGGCTGTATATTTGATGCATTTTTTGGTTTTAAATGATAAACATCCAGTTTCACACTTTTTTCACATGATTATGTCACTTTTTGATTTTTCCGGATGTCTCTCACTTGTTTTATGTAATTTTTATTCCCCTCCTACATGTGTTAAAACACCATACACTAGATTCTGTAGAGATTTTATTTGTTAAGAAAAAGTATGATTTTTTTTTCTAACACAGATGGAGCTCCTTAACTTTGAAGGAGAGATACTTACAGATGATGGCGGCATCGTACGTAGAATAAAGGTCAAAGGGGATGGTTACAGTAATCCCAACGATGGAGCGGGTGTCGATGGTACCTACAGTATTTTTTTTTTTTAAATACTTCCAGTTTGACAGAAATCAGAGAAATTAAAAGGTGAAATTAGAGGTTAAGTTGTGTCATGTGTCCTGCAGTACACCTGGAGGGACGCAGCGGTGGCCGATTGTTCGACTGCAGAGATGTCAGTTTTATAGTTGGTCAGGGGGAAGATAAAGGCATTCCTTTGGGAGTGGACCGAGCAATGGACAAGATGCAAAAAGGAGAGTGCTGTTTACTTTACTTAAAACCAAAGTAAGTTCATGACAAATCTTAAAAAAAATGTTAATGTTGTATCAGTCTCTAAGTGTCCTTTACGTGAATCTGTTTGTGTGTTTTTATTTTAACATGCAATTTCAGTCAGTTGATGATAGTTTCGATCTCTTTTTTTTCTTCTTCCGACACTCACAAATTATTTTAGCGGTGTTGTTACTGCTACAACTAATAGAGTATGCAGAGTAAAGTCTAAAATTACTTTGTGGAATAAACCTACACACCCCCCCCAAAAAAAAACATGTAAACAGAATGTTTTTCCACATCTGATCTGTTTCACAGTATAAAATGTAAAACACTAACACATTGCTTGGCTGTTGAGTGCATCGAGTGTTTTAGGAACTTCTAAAAGTTTATTCATCAGCATAAGCAGCATCTCTGTAAAGACGTGTGTAAAGAGAACATTGATAGTTCCCACTACCTGAAGGTTTGGCAACTTTTTGCGCTGTAGACAAACTTATGTGATGTTAGGTTGCTGTTAATATGTGATACGATTTGTTATTGATGTTGCTTGTGAAATACACTATATTACCAAAAGTATTCGCTCACCCATTCAAATGATCAGAATCAGGTGTCCTAATCACTTGGCCTGGCTACAGGTGTATAAAGTCAAGCACTCAGGCATGCAGACTGTGAAGCAAGACATTTGTGAAAGAATGGGCCGCTCTCAGGAGCTCAGTGAATTCCAGCGTGGAACTGTCATAGGATGCCACCTGTGCAACAAATCCAGTCGCTCCTAGATATTCCACAGTCAACTGTCAGCTCTATTATAACAAAATGGAAGCGTTTGGGAACAACAGCAACTCAGCCACAAAGTGGTAGGCCACGTAAAGTGACGGCGAGGGGTCAGCGGATGCTGAAGCGCATAGTGCAAAGAGGTCGCCGACTTTCTGCACAGTCAATTGCTACAGAGCTACAAACTTCATGTGACCTTCAGATTAGCCCAAGTACGGTACGCAGAGAGCTTCATGGAATGGGTTTCCATGGCCGAGCAGCTGTAGCCAAGCCACACATCACCAAGTGCAATGCAAAGCGTCGGATTCAAAGGTGTAAAGCACGCCGCCACTGGCCTCTAGAGCAGTGGAGACGCGTTCTCTGGAGTGATGAATCACGCTTTTCCATTTGGCAATCTGATGGACGAGTCTGGGTTTGGAGGTTGCCAGGAGAACGGTACATTTCAGACTGCATTGTGCCGAATGTGAAATTTGGTGGAGGAGGAATTATGGTGTGGGGTTGTTTTTCAGGAGCTGGGCTTGGCCCCTTAGTTCCAGTGAAAGGAACTTTGAATGCTTCAGGATACCAAAGCATTTTGGACAATTCCATGCTCCCAACCTTGTGGGAACAGTTTGGAGCGGGCCCCTTCCTCTTCCAACATGACTGTGCACCAGTGCACAAAGCAAGGTCCATAAAGACATGGATGACAGACTCGCTCATGTCGATTCGCTCTTTACAACATCAGGAAAATCAGAGCCTTCCTGACAGACCACACCACACAGCTTCTGGTCCAGGCCCTGGTCTTGTCCCGCATCGACTACTGCAACTCTTTGGTCTTCCGGCGTCCTCGGTTAAACCTCTGCAGATGATTCAGAACGCAGCAGCACGTCTGGTCTTCAACCAGCCCAAGAGGGCTCATGTCACTCCGCTGCTCATTTCTCTGCACTGGCTTCCAGTTGCAGCACGCATCAAATACAAAGCTCTGCTTCTGGTTTACCAGACTCTAACACACACAGCTCCTACTTACCTTCACTCCTTCATCCGGAGCTACATTCCCCCGCGCCAGCTACGCTCAGCCGCTGAAAGACGCCTAGCGCTTCCACCACAACGTGGCATGAGATCATGTTCCAAACTCTTCTCTTCTGTTGTCCCCCAATGGTGGAATGACCTACCAAACTCGGTCCGATCCTCAGAATCGGCACCTTCTTTTAAGAGCAGACTTAAGACTCACCTCTTTAAAGAACACTTTCAGTCTTAATGTGGAATTGATTTATGATTTATGATCGATTTGGGAGTTTATCTCTACAAAAAAAAAAAAAAAAATTGATACACTTGATGTATCAGCGTCGGAATTAAACTGGACTCCAAACAGTCCGCCTCCTTATATTGTTTCCTTCTCTTTGATTTCTTGCTTGTNCCCCCCATGTTCTCTCAATGTAAGTCGCTTTGGATAAAAGCGTCTGCTAAATGACAGTAGTAGTAGTAGTCTGGTGTGGATGAACTTGACTAGCCTGCACAGAGTCCTGACCTGAACCCGATAGAACACCTTTGGGATGAATTGGAGCGGAGACTGAGAGCCAGGCCTTCTCGACCAACATCAGTGTGTGACCTCACCAATGCACTTTTGGAAGAATGGTCAAAAATTCCTATAAACGCTCTCCTCAACCTTGTGGACAGCCTTCCCAGAAGAGTGGAAGCTTTAATAGCTGCAAAAGGTGGACCGACATCATATTGAACTCTATGGGTTAGGAATGGGATGGCACTTCTGTTCATAGTATGAGTAAAGGCAGGTGAGCGAATACTTTTGGTAATATAGTGTATATTTCAGTAAAACATGTTTTTAAATGTCTCGTATATCTTGGTACCTACTGGTTATTTTTAAGGCTTGTGGAGTACTCGTGCTTGTCTCTGGTGTTAATTAACCTCACATGCATGTTTCAGAAATCTTTATTTATAACAGAATGCAGAATTTCTCCTAAATTTACTCTTAAGTACATTAAAATGCCTAGAAATAGTGCACAATATCTTTTCCTGGGTGATACCACATCAAATCCAATTTAAAAAGTACTATGGAATTTATAGAGTTTGATAATCTTGAGAATCAAAACAACATTTTTGGATTTTTGTGAAATAACTCCAGTAAAATCTAGCACTCTTTCTAATCCACAACTGTTTGCTTTTTTTTGTTTTTAAGATATTTAAATTAAACGGAAAAAATTCTAGATCTGTTTCATATTTGAATTCTTGATTTCAAGAGAAACACAAGCCTGTGCAGTGATGTCACATTGTTTGTTCTGTAAATGTAACAGCAGAAACGGAAGCTGGTAACATTTGAACAAGATCAGCTCTTTCCCAGAATGTTCAGCCCTGTTGTTTCTGAATCAATAATAAATAAAAAAAACATTCTCTTATTTTGAAATGTTATCAACAAGCTTGTACGTTTGGCTTTTACAGGTACGGCTTTGGAAGCGAAGGGAAAGCAGAGTACAAAATTGGACCAGACAATGATATTGTATATGAAGTTACTCTGAAAGACTTTAAAAGGGTGAGTTTGTTTATTTATTTATTCATTCATTTTTTACCTTTTATGGTTAAATTAATAAAATATCCAACTCTTTGATTTTACTAATATGCATTTTAGGTCGAGTTCCCATTTTTGATAGTTACTTTCTCTTTGTGATTTGAAATTTCTTTTAAAAAAAGGCTAAAGAATCTTGGGAAATGGACTTGAATGAAAAGCTGGAATTAACTGCTGGAGTAAAAAGTAAAGGGAATCAATATTTTAAGGTAAAGTTTTCATGAAATGTTAAAATGATTTATGTACTTATTTATTTTTAAATTGTCCTAACATTTGGTTATATTTCATTACTAGGCAGGACGGTTCCACCAGGCGGTCATCCAATACCAGCGCATCATTTCCTGGTTGGAGTTGGAATGTGGTTCCGGGATGGAGCAATACAAGAAGATACAAGATTACGTCATGACGGCCCACCTGAATTTAGCGTTATGTTTCCTTCGACTGAATGAGTTTTCACAAGTGGTGGATAACTGTAACAAGGTGAGCAGTGTGACCTGACTGCAGGTTGTTTCCCTGCTGAGCGTTTGTACAGCGTTCTCTTGTCTGTGTTTGTAAAAGGTAATCGAACAGGATGAGAGTAACGAGAAGGCCCTGTACCGCCGAGGGGAGGCCCGGCTCCTCCGTAACGAGTACAGCCTGGCCATGGAGGACTTTCAGAGGGTGCTGGAGGTCAACCCGTCGAATCGAGCGGCTCGAGCTCAGATTTCCACCTGCCAGAATAAAATGAAGGAACATCAAGCGCTGGAAAAGAGGATCTATGCCAACATGTTCCAGAAATTTGCAGAGCGAGATTCCAAGGTGCGTAAACTTATGTTAATGCAGCAGTCATCATAACCTTTACCCAAACTTCCCTTATATTTTACTTTACACTTAAATCAAAAGAAACCCTGCTAACACACACTATCACACATATCCAATAAATACTGTCTGTATTGAACTTCTTTGTCCTTGAGGTTTTGGGACCTTTTAAGTCACTCATTAACTCCTTTAATTTAACTTGTTATAAACTGAAACTTAATGGCTGCAGCAATCCACCAATTTTACAGTCTGTTGTAACTCTGACATCCATGACTATCATGTTATATAACATTTTTTGTTTGATAAACAAGGAGATAAAAAGCTTTTACTTGGATGTGGACTTACTGTTTCCGCCATCGATTTATTTTTATTTCCATCTTGAGCTACACATACTTTCACTTGCTTAAATTTTTCATTTTAAATTCCGATTCTATCTACTGCTTCTCTTACTGCTATAGAAAATAATAATAATTATGATAATTATATTAATAATTAGAATTATGTAACTTATGAAAATTGAGTAAGTTCCTTATATGCTAAACTAATATCTGAACATTTTTTATATTAATCTTTACAGACCAAATTTTAATAAATTAAATAATAATCTGTTTTCTTTATTCTCTCCAAACCTTTAGTTTCGTAACGGTGTTGAATTGTTTTGCCATATTAAAGATGAATATGTTTAGTATTATACTGACCCCTAGTGGTGAGGTAGATTTTTTAAAAATAACAAATATTTTAGCTTGAAAGGATAAAAACACTGACTGCATTAAAAAGCAACAACAACTTAAGTGTATTTTAAAATAAAAATAGTGTATTTATTATATTTTCAAGCTTAATATTAATTATTTTTGATATTCAATGAATGAGTTCCTGTAGAGTTTATGGTGTATCAGTCAGTCTTGGTCTGTCTTCACCTGAAACACAGTTTCATGTTTTTTTTTTTGGAACAGACCGGAAAGACCAAGAGGAGGAGCAGCATAAACGGTGAAATGGGCATCAAACGACGACGGAGGAGTCAGGACTGCCCGTCGTAACAGAGACCGAGGCAGAAGGAGGGTGGAATCAAAAAGCCTCAAACCTAAAACCTCCTCATCCTAAATCCAGTGGACCATGTGTGTGAGCAGGGACATTTACAAAGTAAACAGCATTTCTTCATCACGTGTACTGTGGAACAACCAGAGCACTTCTCCCTGTGGGGATCGTACTACAAAGTGACTATGTGAAGAACGGCGAACACCTTTTACCCAGCCTTTTTATTGGAAAAATATTAGTTTCAAAACTTTAAAAAACACTGAAGAATCCCTTCTATTCTTGTTTTTGGGCTACTATGTTAACGTGTGCCTCCATACTTTGTTTCCAAGAACACATTTGCTGGTTTTCAGACCTCTGATTGGGTGTTAAGCCCTTTTTTTTAAAAGGGCAGCTTCGTGCATGTTATCATGTTGGAGATGCAGACTTGAAACTTTGAGAAATTAATCTTTTTGAAAAATGTGCAATATGAATTTTGGATAAAAGGTGTAACCTGTTAGCTTAGTGGTGTTATTCGTAACCCTCTTCAATAATTACATGTCTATGTTTTGCCAACAGCCCAAACTTCAAGTTCAAAGTGAATACAGATGTGGGAAAGTTGGAAACAAATTAACAACTCCCACAAGTCTTACGTTTAATATCATGAGGCAACAGACGCAGAGTTCGTTTATTTATTTGTTTAAAAAAAGCACAAAATACCAAAATCGTAAACAAACAAAACAGAGTTTGTAATTGAAAAAAAAAAAATGTTGCAAATTGACAATTAACTGTAAAACATGACAGTAGCTGGAGATTTTTGTGAAAAATAGCTAAAATGACATTTTGTTCAGAGTAGTTACTTCCAGAAATATGTCGCAAATCGCACTTTGTTTTCCTAAGAATTTATTTGACGATGGTCGTGCACTAAAATTAGGATTACTTAATACATTCATGCTGAGATTTTCTATTTTGTATCTATTTTTGACAAATCGGACAGTATTACAGAAAAGCCAGTCTGATACTGTTGTTGATCAAACAAAAAATGACAAGCGTCTGTGTGTAAAAGCAGAGGAATTTAGTGATGTGATGACATTTCATGAAAAAAAAAGAGACAAACGTCAGAATATATTACATTAAATAGCATGTGAAAGGTGGTACAGTGATTAGCAACGTTTTCTCGCGGCCTGAAGGGTCTGGGTTTGACTTCGGACTTTTTATGTGGAGTTCGTTTGGATTTCGTTAGTTTTCTCCAGCAGTTTAAAGACACACATCAGCTCACACTGTGAATCAGATTAAGTTGTAAGAGTTGTAAACCATCTCTGCAGACCCCTCAACCATGAGCGCCAACACAATATAGTCACTTATTCATTGAATGTTTACGCCTCTGAGCTTTAATGGATTTTAGGGATTGACGACTCAAACTTTAATCTTTTTAGAATCATGCCACTGAAATAATGGAAATTTAAAATGCCAATTAAAGAGTTGCGATAATGAACTCCCACTTTGTTTCAGCTAAGGCTAGTTCTTGACTGCATGTGGGGAAAGAGACATAAAAACTGCGATCTTGCTTTAGAGAGATAGTTCAGGTCTTTCCAAGAGGGTTTCTGTGAAAAATGTTTTGAACTATAAATATCTCATCTTCTATTTTTAAATGGCCTCAGGTTGGAGAAACAGAGTTTAATTTTGATGAGGTAACTGTTAATCAATCCAATTAAAACCCAATATTAGAATATTCCAGCTGTAATTACCATGAAATGGTGTAAATGTTTATAAAACAGGGTTTTTTAAACACACATTTCTGTGTTTCCAGTCTGAGGCTGTTTAAAGATTTATCTAAAACAGGTAAGATATTGACTGTTCATAATCTTTCCAGTAAACCTTCTCTGTAAGAGGCATCAATTATCCCTTTAAAGTCAACACAAATTCCAATAAATATTTTTCAGCTTTGGTTTTGTGATCAAATATAAAATCATGTCTCAGTTCTGAAGCTGATATATTTTTACTTCACACTCAATTTTGTTTATTTTTCTGTTTCTAAAGTGTGTGTATGTTTGTGAAAAAATACAATATTGCACTTTGGTGACTGTCGAACCAACACCGTCATCTTTACATGTGATGTCCAGACAAAGTCCGGACAAAAAAATTAAAATGTTTTATAAACATTGGTTGGTTCAGAAAGAAAACCTTAGCTGTCTTAACTACTTTGTGTTAAAAAAAAAAAGAAAAAAAAAAAAAGAAAAAAGTTGCAGTGACTACATTGTGTTTGTGGTTTAGTATGTATTGTTGTATGTTGACGAGTTTTTTAAACAGCTTTTTGCTTAATGTTTTCAAGTGCTGCTGCCTCTGAATATTCTAATACTTTGTATAGTGGAACTGAGCATGAAGTATTTTTTCTAGCCATTTTAAATTGTATTCAAGGATTACCAACTGTCTTACCCGTTTGTCAACTGCAACAAAAAAGTAAAAATACTTTTTATTATATTCCTATTCATCATTTTGTTAAATTAAAAAAAATAGCCCATATGTAACTGTAAAATAAAAAATATTTAAAAAAAAACAAAAAAACAACAAACAAACCAAACAACAGCAGCTGGGTAAACTGCAGAGTCAAATGTTAAATTGGGTATTTTTTTAAATCAAAAATTGATTTATTTTCTCTTGTCACTTACTATGTTTACATGTACTCAGAAGATCACTGTTCTGTAAAGAAATGATCAACGTTGTAAAGTGGCATTTTATGCTAAAGAAATATTTTCTGACAAACAGTAAATATGATACCTTTGTTCATTTCATTTTTACCCTCACATGCACACACGTTTTGTTGGTCCCTACCTAGCAATAGAAATACTTTGACTGTGTGGAAATACATGACGTGATGCTTTCAATTCTGAAGGACAGCAATTTTTTAAGCTCTAGTCCTCAAACTTATCAACACTCTTAGCAAATAAGATTCAAAAACAGATTTTCTTTTTCAAACTTATTATTGAGCAACATATAATTTAATTTAAACTGCTGATTTATAGTGTTATACTGGCAGATAAAACAGATTTAACATCTGTAATAATCTTGTTCTCACAATTAGTTCATATGATGAAAGTGCGGTAACTTCTCTTTTTGACCACTAGAGGGCAGTAGAAACATGTTTTACAGGTTGAACGTTATAGAGAATCAATTTATCATCAATCTGTAAAAGGAAATTTAGAATTTTATTTAGGTGGCAAATTTAAAACAGCATGGTGGATAAATATCAACTACTTCCTCAGTCAACACTATTAAAATTCCTTTGTAGAGATAATAATTATTTTCACCAGTTGTAAAATCAACCTCAGGTTTTCTTTCTGTTATGAGAAGCGAGTGAACAGAACTTTATTTAAAATGTCTTTTTGCAGCTGTTTTTCATTGTTTGGATTATTTCATAGGTTTTCAACTGAAGACTGATTCATTTTTGGATTAACATTCTTCTATAGGTGTTTTATGAACATTGTCAGACAAAAATCCAATGGGATGTAGCTGAGAGTCTCTGAGCAACTTCCAAATGTGATGGAATTGTTTTCTCAGCTGTTGTTTGTGCGCCCGGCCATAAGCTTGAAACCTTAGACTTTGAGCCAACGTAGACAAACTATCCTTAAGGGACCAAAGAACAAAAGAAAAGAACAAGTAGAAAGATCAGCTGGAGACGTTGAAGCGACATTGTTTTCAACCTGCAAGAAAACTTTTCTTTATGATAAATTAGTAACTGCAAAAAAAAACTTGACTCATGCTCAAACATCAATTGAATTTCAATTATTTCTAAAGATTTTAGTCACAAGAAAAATAGAGTAAAAGTTTGACCGCAGATTGTCACCTATACTGTCTGTGAATTATTACATGAAAGTTAATTTATTATTTTACAATCAATTCCAACTGATTCATTTCCAGTTTTTCAAGTCGTTGAGTTGCAAGACAGAAAAAAAACATCATTTGTAACGGTTAAACAATCTTCAGTCGCTCAGTCTATCATGCTGAGGGACACACAATCCAGAAAATAATGCTTATACGTAAACAAAATTTGGTACCATCTGCTTGCTCTCCACCTGTTTAGCAATCTGAAAAGGAAAATTTTCAGTATACCAAAAATTTCTCACAATTTCTTTTGCAGAAATTTTCGCAAAAAATGAACATAGAAATCACTCCCTAAATTCTGAAAATGTTGAATTACAATAATCACATGTTAACTGTAAAACATTTTCAAAAATTATAATCAAAGATCTAAAAAAAACTCTAAAATCAGAAATCTGCAAACTTGATATAAAATAAATCTCTGTATAAAAATAAACATGTTAAAATGAGATGACAGAAAATTGAATGTGTATAACAGATTAATGATCCTCTAACTGTTTAAGTCAACTGTCATGTCATGTTATCATTAGGCATATTAACTACTAGAAAGCTGATCACTGATCAGCTTGTAGAGAAATCAAATCCTCGTGTTTATAATAATTTAACATTGTGTAAAACAGATGTTTGAGCTCATGAGACTAACCTGGTAAAAGGTAAAAAAAGAATCCGATAAGCCCAAATTCATGAAATCTTATTTTGAAGTAGCACATTTAACACACACAAGGCAGTTTGTGATGGTACGTTTAAGAAAATGTCCATATTTATATATTAAAATCCTCATTTTATTCCATGTGTGATGTAAAGTAACTTTAAAAACACACAATATATCCTCTCATCTTATCTCTGGGAAAAAATAGGACTTAATTGAAAAATAACACAATCCCTCAGTTCTTATGTTTACAACCAGATAAAGAAAAATTTTGTTCACGCTGGAAAAAAAAGTGGTTTGAAGACCCCAAAGGCAAGAAACAAGTATCAGCTTGTGTTGATGGACAAGTTTGAGGTTTCTTTAACTTTGTATTTTTGTGTTTGACTCATTTTCCTACAAATTCAATAAAAAATTCTTACTTGCAGCAAATTTTAAAGTGATTTGTTTCAGGCAAGCATCTTCATGAGAGAGTAAAGCGTAAACTGAGTGTCATGATGTCTGAAACTGGACTCACAAGGAGTCGAGGTGGGTATCGGAGACAGAACAGAGGCGAGTCAGCAGGAAGGATATCCGAATTTTGAAGAAGAGGAGCCGGTGAGTCTGAAGAGGTGAAATGTTTGTGATTATGGGACAGTGGACAGGCCGGAGGACGACCGAGCAGCTCTTTTCCACAGATGGAGCTCAGACGTAAAGAAGGAGATTGTGTCTTCACACCAAACGCTCAGCAGACATAATGCAGTGATGATAAACTCATCAGGTGTGAACCAGCTGAAGGTAGACTCCATTAGGGGGCGGGGCTCAGGGAGAGCGAGCCACCATGAACTCATTGACATCAGAGCAGGAAGAGAAGGAGGGTCAGAATGAATGAAAGAAAACCATCACAGTTTTATTAACTAAAACTAGTAAAAGTTACATTTGAATCACATGAAAATCCTCCAGCCCAACAAATCAGAATTTGAAAAAAAAA